>JADLOZ010000264.1:0-25000 GCA_017562165.1 Ectropis grisescens
TTGACATTGACTTTACATAGCTTATCAAATTTCTTTAACAAAATTATAATAAAATTAAACATTGGCGTAACAAAAACAATCGTAATCTATGATTGGCACCACATTTTGCACAAATGAATAACTATTTTGACGCACATTTTTGCATTCAGAAAAACCTCATTGTGGAATATATTTGGGATATGAGTTTTTTAAACATTGACATTTACTTTAGTTTTAATTTACCATCTTACATTATCTATTTTACATTTATGTGTTCACCTGAAAATTACTAAAGGACATCATATATTTGTACCTAGTACGTACCTAACAAGAATGAACAAGATAAATCAAAACTATTCATATATAAATATATATATATTTTAAACTAGCCACTCCACAGACTCCGGGGTCCGTGATCTTTGTCATTACAATTATATATTATAATTTTTTACACATATTTTGGATAAGGAGAAGAAGAGGAAAATAGGAAGGAGTTGGGTACATTTAAAATCTAATTATAGTGCTCGTCTGTAGAGCCGATCACTACCGGCTGGGATTCCGCTAGTAATCGACTCGACATCGAGTGTTTGCCTAATTGCCTTTTGCCATTTGCCTAAGCTGCCTCCTCCCGGCCCAGAACCTACTAACTATTCATATATATATAACAAAAATATTCGAACAGAGAAATTAAAGATAACAATTGAATGATAAACATAGCGTCATAATTAATCATTTAAAATGATTTAATTTCACTGAACAATAGTTTTCTCGCTGATGGAGATTACTTTAGGCTTCTTTTAATTATAGATAAGCTAAAAAAAGCTTCGTAATTTTATCTCAATCAATGCATGACTATCTAAATAAACTGACGAATCAATGGAGGGTGATGTTATCAATTTGTTACATAACAAGACATCACCCAATGGAAGACAATCGGCTGGTCAAACAAAAGCTGCGTATACGCGTAGTCATGATGGTTCTTTCAGTACTCCTGAGGTTCCACTGTTTGTTTTGATCTTATTTGCTTTGTGGGGAACGTGACGTGGGACTATTCTTTTATCGTTTTGGGGGCTATTTATAAACGCAGCTATTTTGACATATTGAATTATTAGATTCTTAGTTGGTAACTACGCAGTTAGTAACTACAAATCTAGTAGTTAGCGGTTACCTAGGAACGTCTAGTTTCATAATCATGATAAATCGAAATAGTGGTTAATTGTCATAGGTTTACAGTTCACTTTCCTGTATCTCTGAGTGTTATGCAACTGCAGATGCACAAATTTGACATGCACAAAAATTTACTTTGAAGATATGTATATAAGCTCTTTATTGCACTTAAATTACAAAGAAAAACAGTGATGAAGAAAAAACCTTAGAATTAAGTAGCAATTGAAGATAAGATGATGGAAAAAGTCACGAAGAAACAGGTATGCTATCTACAGCTTTGACTGAAATATTTGTAAATCGAAATAGGATTGTGCAACGAAGTACAATTTGTAGGTTACTTATTAAAGCCATATTCAGAAATATTGGTAAGTCGTCATAATCATTGACAGCCGGTGTTTGTTCTTTTAAGGAAGTACGTTTTTACCAATGGATATAGACATACTCTTTCCTGAGCCAGTGGTCACCGCCTTGAGCCCATCTCACCCATATTTGCCCTGTGTTATGTCTGATATCAACGAAGCCTCTAACAATAATTGTAACAAATTTTCCAATCGGTAGCTATATAATTAGAGATCTGTTTACTCTATTTGTTACATCTGTTACCTCGTTTATAACATAGAAGCTAGAAGTAAAACTGAAAGCATTAATATTTACCGATGTAAAATGAGTCATAGTTTTTATAATCGCCGAATTCAAAAGTAAAAGTAACAAAGAACCCTAAAACTTTAGTCACGCGACTGACTTCATGACAACCAAAGAGTTATGAAGTCGTTACCTTTCAAACGATGCACTTTCAATGGCGCGCTGCATCAAGATGCCATAGACAAGTATCTATGAATCATAGATTTAGAGATTGAGTAATGATGGCTGAACAGTGCTGCCAGTCTAATTTGATTTGGGTGTACTGTATTTTTACTTTTAGATAAATTAACAGTAGATATTAAACAGGAGAATAAAAGGTCAGAACAGGACTATGATGGATTTAACAATGTTTTTAAGTGCTAGGTAACTTTTTAGAGTCCGTCTGTAGAAGTACCCCATACCTTTGTCTATTCATCCTATCTCTATATATAAAAATGTAATGTTGGTTTGTGTACGCTTCAAAAACTCAAAAAGTTCTGCACCGATCGAGCTGAAATTATAGAATGATATATAATCGGCATCAAGGATTGTTTTTATCTATTTTTTGCATCACAATGTGCCACAGCAAAACGTGGCAGGGTACAGCTAGTTAATTATAAATGTCAATGTATGGACGTTTGCTGCTTAATCACGTCATAACATATGAACGGATCGGGATGAAATTTGGCATACAGGTACTTTATAGTCTGGAAGAACACACAGAGTACTTTTTCCCGGCAAAATAGCAGAAAAGAGAACTACCTAGACGGGTAACAACGCGGGGCGCTGCTAGTATTAAAATATGTATAACTTGCGAACATACCTACTGTGTTTAGGCGCTTTGCTTACCATCAAGCGTATCTCTTGCCTGTTCCGTCACTCTACAAACGTTAAAAACCAAATGCTTTTAACACCGAGTAAGATGTATAGAGAATGATCTGATGCGATAGTTTATTTTTCGATACCAAATTCTTTCTATTCAGTTGACTATGCTGATGTTATCTGTTATATCTACGGCCAACGTTGTCGGTAAGTCAGTAGAAGTTTTCTGAATCGTCGAACTTTTGATACGGTATCGACAAGTGACGATCGAATTTCGATCATCATCTTTAAATCTCTCTGTTCGGTTTGATTTGTGATTTGAATCTCAACTTTCCTGACGGGTTATTACTTACTACTTTTTAAAATTTGGTTTTGTAATTCAATCAATACTTAAAACTATATTTAGCATCAATTTAATTTAAAGTCGGTAATTATTTTTTTTTGCAAACGATTAATTTTCTTAACTGGTAAGTTCTTTTAAATAAAATATAAAGTGTTCCATCATTAAAAAATTTTTGAATAGTTTTGACATATTTTCTCTATAATTTTTATATTATCAATGCGAAAGTTTGGATGTATGGATGTTTTTGCACAATCACGTCGCATGAGCTGAAAAGATTGGGATGAAATTTGGAACATGGGAACACATTTGGAACTTACAGTTTAAAGTTATATTTTGAAATAGCACATTGGCTAAAATAATAGTTTTTATTACGGGGAAATCATGAGAACGGGAACTATGACACTGCTGGTTTGTTATAAACCATGTTTTCTTTGACTTATCTACATTGTTAATTCTATTATTGCACTATGTACAAACGATCTTAAAAATGTATTGGCATTAGGTGTAAGTTTTGGAGTATTCAATTAATCGCTAAATTATTTGATATATTATAATTTTAAGCCAATTAATATGAAACGAATAACTTGAAAGTACCAGTGTTAAGCAAAAATACCGACATGTTCCAGTCTTCTTGACAGTGTTCTTTAGTATATTTGTCATGTTTGGTTCGCGCTTGTTAACGCGTATAATTAAAAAATCAAAACAAAGTAGGTACAATAACACCAAACAAGTAGGTACTTATAAATCTATAAGGGTGCAGTCAATAAATGTATGCAAATGACGCTATTGTCGTGGTAGGTGGTAACTAACAAATTATGATAAGGACCACTTAAGATTTGCTTAAGACTTTATTGGTGATCAATCACCGTCATTTGTTTCACGTAATTTATTCTTGCACTAATGCAATGTTAATGATTACATAATTTAAACAATAGACGACTTGTATTAAAATAACCCTAAGTAACCTTGGTACTACCAAGGTCAGTTATTTGTTGATAACGCCACGCTGGTCAAGAGTGGGTTGGCAAATGTCAGAAGTATTCTTCGTGATGTTTTTCCACACCTTTAATAATGACAAACATGTACAGCCACATTTAAAAACAGCTTCATGTATGTGTGCTTTCACTTCTTCATGTATGCTTCAACTATGCTCTAAGTAATTACGTTGCTTTACTCAGGCTTGTGAGATCTAAGATCTACTACTGGCAGATTTAAATAGAAGAAAATATCGTTTAGTCATGGACGTATAAAAGAAGTCGGACGTAGTCTCGCTAAAACAAAAACTGTGTCCATCGAGACGGCCACATAATATGCATGTGTGCGCTGTAACATACAGGCTGACACGCACGGCACGCCTCAATGGCATTACACGCGTATACGTGTCAGCCTATCAGTGACAACTTGACAACGCACACGTGCAAATGTGGCCGACTCTAGTGACACAGTTTTTGTTTTAGCGAGACTACGTCCGACTTTTTTATGCGTCTATGTGTTTAGTTTTTAAATAAGTATAAATTATATGAAAATTGAACCTGTTCTTTAAAGTCAGTCAAAGATCGTGTAAACCAATCTAGGATTTAATTTAGTCACAAGGGAATTAGTGTGGGAGCGATAAAATCACGCAGAAAAAATCTCAGAGCTGAGCAAGTTTCAACACTAGATGGTATTGTTTAGAGAAAATTGGGATTTAATAAAGACAATGCTCATGTCCACAATTAGTTACATGAGATTCTTTGTACGACACAAGTTTTGTTTCAATCGGATTTCAATGTATCTTGGCCTTAAAATGGCTACCTATAGTCTAAGTAACCTCAACAATAATATATTGCATTAACTATTTATTTGACCAAATGTCAGGATTGCCATTCAGCGTGGTATACCGCTAGGATGTGGGGCACACTTCCGGCCGCAGTGGGTAATATGATCTATATTATCTTCAAGCCTTCATTGGTCTATGGGTAATCTCATGTTTTTTGTGTAATTAGTTAGGAATATAGTGCAGTTCTCATTGTAATTTAGTTTTGTAGAAAAAGTATCTGTATTCGTTTATTTATCTGCCCAGATAAATAAAGTATTGATAAATAAGTATAGCATTGTAGTATCAAATCAATACATTTTGTCTTTAGTTCCTTAAGTTCTTTTGTTATCACAAACAAAAGAACTTAAGAACCTGTAACGACCCAATACTTATACAGCGTTTTGGGTCATTACATATATGAATAAATGTTCAAATTACGCATGAAATTTCACTGTATTCACAATTCGATCATATTAAAAAAAATCCAATGAAATAAGAGTAAACTCCATTAAAATATTTCATTTATCGCAACTAAAATCTTCTTGAGAGTGGTAACACATTTCGACAAAATCCAATCAAATATTACCCAATTCAATATTCAACAAAACAATAGAACGCTTTCTGCAAATTCACTTCTACTAGCAGCAACTAACAAACACCCAAATGTATTGTGTATGAAGCAATGACCATACCTTCCCTTGCTTAATGGTCCTATCTTCTCATTGTTTGTGACTTACGTAAACTCACGTAATGGTGTATTTATTAATGAATCTTTTCGCTTGTTCTCTAGGAAGTGCCATTGTTTCAAGCTATTAAAGTGGATCTTGATCTATTGCTTTTTTTACTGAGTTAGATTTGTTAGAACACTGTTCTAACTGTGCCACGAGAGTGACCTCGCTTAGTTGGTAGTAAGTCTGCTTGTGGAACGTGGGTCGTGGATTTGATTCCCATCCAAATAATGGGTATGTGTATGATTTGAACTATCATAAGTAAGTATTCAGAATTAATATTTTAGTATTTTTTTATTTATTAGTTGTTTAGACTCCCACAATCATTGCTTAGTGTTTTTTGGGGCAAAGTAATATTGTGTCAGGTATTTTCACCAGTATTAATAAAAAAAGAACTGCACAATAATGCTAAACGCTAAAAAATGCAATTACATAGTAACATTAAAATGCTTCCCTTCAATTAAATAATAATACCAAGAGATTGAAAGAGGTGTGTACATTTTTGGTGTCACACTTTGGATTCTCATCATGATCACACAATGTCTTGGTGGTCATTGATCAGAAATCTTAATCTCACAAGACTTTCCAATTTACAGTTTATGGTTGAACTGATTCAGTCAATCGCCGTCAACGTATAAAAGAGGGATGACTCGAAAATTGTGTAATAATGCAGGCAACATAAAAGAAATTATGAGGCAATGTCATGGGCGAAGTAATTCGTGCCCTCTGATCGTGATGCACCGATTGACTGCAAGCACAATGAGTCGGGCATTAGGCATAATGTTCGGACACTTAATACCATTTCGTGATTATTGTCTTTTATAATGACGAATAAATTTTAGGTGTGGAAGAGAAAGGCTGTTATAAAGAGTGAAATTACTGAAACCCGGTATTTTTGTGATGTATTTAAAACAATAATAGTAGTTTTGTAAGTTGTCGCGGTGTTTGAAACAAGAGTAAATTTTATTAATTAAGGAAGATTTGCTGTGTCTCGAATCCCCACATTTTGATAAAGTTGATTGTGCCACCAATACTGTGAATAGCGTATTTATTTTAATTGTGTGTAAAAAATATGATTTTGTCTAATCACAACTTTAATTCAATTTCTTGTAATGTGTTTTTAAAACCTGGAGTTAGTTAATTTTTTTTTTTAAATATACACACTCCTAGCATATCTACCTAGCCCTGGCCATTAGTCGAGTCTTTCCACGGAAGGTACGAAAGATTGTGTTGGAAGTCTGTCGTTTTTGGTATGAGAGCCAAGGTCCAGGTTTGGGATGGTTTTCAATAAAGCTGATTTCCATGGTTATCCCATAGAAAAACGTGGCCAGTATAACCGAATCTTTTGGTCTGTGCCAGATGATCGGGAGATTGTTTCATTAACGACTAATATTTTAATACTGCAAAAATGATTAACCTTTTTTTTAAACAACAGGTCATACTTTTGTCTTCAACTCGCTTAGTGGAAAAGTATGTTGTGGCCAACTAATTTTACTAGATGTTTCGACATTTTTAAATTTTATTCTTGGCCATGGATACCTACTAGTCCTTCAGCCGATTACTTGACTTTATATATAAGATGTTGCCTACTGTTATATGATTCATACAAGTTAATTTTGATACACGTAATAGTATCAAAAATAATAAATCTATTCGATTAAGTAAAGAAAACCGCGCCTCCAAATACGGGCACAAAATGAAGTCGTCGAAAATAATAAAAATACAATAATAACAATCGATTACATCAAAAATGGAAATCTAATCAAATAAACGAACAATATTAGAGTTGCCAAAGTTGAACCTGCAACGACAAACTATGAATAAACTGCAATCAAAGGCTAGTAACTTGGGCATTATGTGGGTAACCATGAAATTAATAGCCCGAGTTACAAAACAGTCATTTGACTCAGACATTTAGCCTGAAATGATGACTTGGTCAAAAATATACCATTCTATTCATGGTATTTTCTATCTTTAATAAGTATGTATTTAAATATGTATACTATATATAAGTATCTAATATACCAGCTATCTGGCTTCCATAGTACAAGTTTTGCTTATTTTGGGGTCGGATGGTGTTGTGTTTGAAATGTCCACCAATTATTTATTTGTAAAATTATGGAATAAAAGGCCATGGAAAATATGAGACAAATGTTTTATCCATAGATTAATAACGCAGAGTCCGCCTGGTGAAATACCACACTTTTGCTAGTACTTCTACTGTTAAGCAGTAATGTGCAAATATCACTGTTTTACAGTTTAAATAGCTTTAATTTTTTTAGATACATTACAGGGCCTGGAGATAAATTACCTTATAGCTTTGGGTGATGAGCGCATTGTGATGCTAGGTAATGATTTGGTATATTCATGTACCAGTAGTTACGTGACACTGTCCTGTTTCAGACAGGTGTATTGGTTGCCATCAGGCACATATCTTGCTCGTCTCGATAACATAGCCTGGATAAATACACGGGAAACTTTGTATCCCGTTTAATCAGTTAAATTATAAATATGCGCGAATTGTACTGGGCAATAATAAATTATTTTGATTTTTTTTATAGAGATACGAGTAATGCACACAATAATAGTGGTGATGCACGGTAGCACGCTGAACACGACTGGCGATGGACCTGACCATCTTATCTCTAGACCTTCATCGGTCTATGGATAATTTCAATGTGTACTGCACTGTAATGTGTTACTGTATGTAGTTAGGTTAATTGTAGTGCAATTGTCATTGTAATTTTATTTTATTTATAAAAGTTCCGTCCAGTAACATAAATTACGTAATATTTTTTTAGTACAGAGTGCTAGGACAAGCAGGATCTGTGCTTGATGGTAAGTAACACGTCTCCCCACAGTGTCACACAGCTATTGGTACGCGAAGAGTCTCAATAGTGTAATTTATCTGAAAAAAATGCCCTTCGTTACAAAACAGAGATTTTTGCACATGACTACTTGGTGGTAGAATAACTGGTAAAGGTGTAGTACTTCCTCAGGCCGATTCTACAATGACTTCTCTACAATATAGATTTAACTTTATGTCGTAACTAGCATATGACATTGAATATGAAATACTTCAAACCATAATTTGGTGTATAGGAAATTACCAATTTATTAAATTACACGATTGATTTGTTTGTTTCTATAAGTGGTTTTAGTAAAACGTTACAAAAAAATCGGAAAATAAATTAAGGTTCTCGTTTTGTGATATCTTAATTTATTGATCATTAAATCATTTAATTTCGATTTTAACTTATAAGTGAAACAGGTTTCAAGCGCATAAATCAACGTAAAGCTGACCTTGAACACCAGACCTTAGAAATTCACATGGATACAGGCAGCTAAAACAGTGTTAGGTACTCGTAGTTGTGGATAGTTCCCAAAATTGTGACAATAATAAAAATATTTGACAGAAATAAAAAGAAAAAAACGTGGTGGCCTAGTGGCACAAATCGTACAAATAAGTGTCAAAAATTCAAATATGTGTACTTATTACAATTGTAATGCAATTTTTTACAATTTTATTGTGTTTGATCACTATATATTTTGAAGCTACCCGAACTCGGTGCTGATTTAACTATTTTAAGAAGAGTGTTAAAAACTTCCGGTCCCATAATATGAGTCAGTTTTTCCGATCTCGCGAGAGAGTGAGGTATACTATCCAGCTTGCCAGCGTTACGTATATTGCGCGAATGTCTCTCTCCTCGCGTGTCTAAGTAAATATTTATTGCATAACCTTTAATGCTCTATGAAATAATTCTTCAATGTGTAGTAAGGTGGGCGGTGAGCGTAGCATATGCGTATAATATCCAAAGATACTAAAACTTTCACGATAACTTAACACATTTATGTCGAGTAAAGAAGTTTGACTCTACTTATGTGATAAGAACGTATAGACCTACAATGCGTTGCCTGAGTGGGGTTTTCCAGATGGTTACAATCTTGGTATCTTGAAATCGAGAGTGAGTCGGTTTCTTCTAGGTAAGTACGCTAAATCGAGGACCGTTTCACTTAGCAACAGGCGAGATGGCGGTCAAGTGTAAATCTAAAAAAGTTACCAAACCAACAATATGTATAATGTGACCGTTCGATCCTTAGGATTATTCTTGCTAATTAAAATTATATGTTTGAATTTAGGTAACATTATATAAAAATTTTACCTTAAATATTTTCTCCTGTTCCAGCGAGTAGCCCGGTAGTTTGAGGATGTCTTGTCCGATGGCCGTCTCTTCGTTGCTGCTGGCTGCCGTACTCTTCACAAACACACTACTCTTGGAATAGCGTCTGATGAGTATGTTTCCGGCGTCATCCATTTTGATTTTGACACCCTGCACGAAGAAATGAAATTTTAGCATCATCATTTAACATCAATTGTGTGATCAGAATAAGGATGTTTGTTCGTGTTTCCGTGTTTCTGTATATTCATTAAAAATAAACATGTATTTTATCAGTTATTTTTGTTGTGTAATCATTACTTACGAGCTTAGAGTTTAGTTAAGAGCTAGTCGTGTGATGAGTGTTCCCCAATAAAATGAATTGTAAAAATGAATGTAACACTTTGGATAAGCAGCAAATTTCTTTAAGTAGTCATTTTTATTATCTCGATTTTGACTCTATATGCTCCTAAATCTGCGTAGCACTCTTATGGGCATGCGTGATCACTAACCATTAGGTAAGTCTTTCACATCATTTCCTTATGAAAGAGAATAATTGATCCAGCGTTGTCAAATTCTGTAAATATGAAATGTGTGAAAATTGGCGATTTCAAATACGAACAGGTTGATAACTATTCGTTACTAATAGGAACCTATTATTTAATAAGATCTTTTCAGAATTCTAAAATCCTAAAATAACAATTCGTGTGTAACAAAAATATCTGTGGCGTTAATATTTTTCGTTTTATTTTGTTAGAGAAATTTGATCAGCATATGTTGTCCTTATTTTCAACTCATATTCGTCTGTCTGGAAATGCATCATTCTAGCTAAAATGTGTCACGAACACGTGATAAAACAAAAATTCGTTCTCCAATATCGAAATTATGATTTCCATACTAATTCATTCTCGGCATCAACATTTTCGTAACATTCCAAAGTTAATTGCTATAATCATGCAGCAAGACAAAACGTTAAAATTACTCGTACTTTTCTGTTATTTTTAATTGAGTTATTTTACAAAAACGCAGTCAATTCTCTGATAATTATCGGATTCCCAAAAAGAACAAATAACACAGTTTTACTTTGAAATTTAAAACACCAATAACACAGAAACAGAATCTGAGTTCATTGTATTCCATGAGAGCACCGTTAATGCTACTGGTGTCCTTAACGCTAGATGCAAGGTCATTGTCTTATAATTTACTTCTTATTTTAACACCATTCGTGTTATGATTTATAACTCGTCAACGGTTTACAATAGAATTAGTTCCAATAACAATCTGACCTATGACATCACCGACCTCAGTTCGTTTGTCAGACCATGTCAAAGTTTAGGCTGTTGTTGACGTAATTTTGGATCTACATTTGATATTCTATCAACGTCTATGCACGCGGAAGATGACTAATTGAAACAAAGGAAGTACAAGAATGGTAATTCATGAACTGTAGACATATTCGATTGATTGGGAAAAAACTTTGATTATGTCGTAATGAACTTGCCATTTAACAAGACTTTTGCTGTACACATAATACAAAGACTATAAATAAACCAGAAAGTATAGACATCAAGATCCATCGTTAATTCCTCACGATACTACTGAAATATAACTTATTTAGTAGTTAATGAGTCGTGAATTTGATTTTCACTCAGGGTTAATATTTGTGTAATAAATACGAATCTTTTGACCTTTGTCTGGGTGTTTATATGTAGCATTAGTATTTATGTAAGTAGTACCTATCATATCAACTATCTGGTTCTGGTAGCATAAGCTTTACATAGTTTGGATCTAGACACTATTGTGTGTATAATAATATATATATATTTTTATTACATAAAATACAAATTATACTTTTTCTATCCAGCGTACCTACCTACCACTATAATAAAATATAAAATAAAATTTATTTCAACACAATACAATTAGATTTACATAATTTGACCCATAGGCTCCCGAACTAGTCATAGACTGTGCATCAGGTGCTAATGGCTTCTCAAAAAAAAAATTACTATTGCGAAATAAACAATAAAAAGTAAATGAAAAAAAAAAACAAAGTCAAAACAAAAAAAAAAACTGTAAACAGAAACATTCAACTATAAGATTGTACCATTAAACTTTAAATTTTTACAACTGAACAACGTGATCCATGTAATGTGTAGATATTGTATAATTCTATTACTACCACTGATTGTTATTTGTTTTGTCAATAGATTTTTTTCTAATACTTATGAAACTTAACACCCATTGAACGTAGTAATACGTCTTACCGACCGGCAGCGGGAAGTTAACAAACCGCAGGTTCTGATATTGACGAAATGTTTTTAATTGTCGCAGGTGGTCAGATTCCTACAAGCCAGTAGTCCGTAGATAATGAATTCATAGACGAAGAAGCAATATTAATACACCATGATGTCCATGTTGTAATGTTCTATCGTGCCGTGACTGATGTGGACACACCTACTCATCAAAACTAAGTTGAGGTCGTAAATATTTCTATGAGTTTGGACTCAGGCAAATGCTGGGAAATATATGTAATTACGTAAAATATAGCTAAAGAATGTACTCACACAGCGCATCAATATTTGGAAAGATGTTTTCAAAATCAACTCTGTTGATTCTGAACACGAGTTCCTAATCCTTTTATTTGGATTATGATTTTTTATTTTATTAAGTAATATACAAATTACTAGTACAGGGCTAAGTAGCTAAATAATTTTACAAATAAATTTAGATATAGTCCCTTATTTGGGGAAGTCCTGTGTGGGGGAATCCAGGGCCTTCCATAACGGTTTATATGAAGGAAGATCTAAGTTAAGCTGCTTGAAGTACTAAGGTTGAATCCCTTTCACAATAACTAATAATATTTATATAAAAGATACGGGTGGATTATGTGACTGATGAATTTATTGTTGAATTTATGATGTTATTTTTAACTGTGTGATTTAATAGCTGATATCTTTATTTAAACATTGTCCATTTAGTTAGTATCTATAGCTTTGAAATAAAATCTTATGTGAATTATAAAAGACAAAAAATAAGAATTACTGGCCTGGTATAGTTTTGATAAACTGTTTTAGAAATTAAATCAAACAGAAAATATACGTACCTATGTATTTTAAATGATACTTTGGCCGGAATAATAGGATTGATACCAGAAGTTCGTAAATCAATTTAACTATTGGACATATCGTATCATTACTTTAGAATGCATGTCAAACATGTTAAGTTAACATTTCTTGCTATTCACTAATTTGCTAGATTGAAAAGGTCATGCAGTGATCACAACGTGATTAGATATTAACAATTTTTTGATTATGAGTCTTACAAAACATCAAGTTCTCTGTCTGGCCTTTCTGGAAATTATGGTGATTGTACAAATTGGAACAAAATTCATTAACTAATGATGATTAGATTGAATTTGGGTTGAATATTTCAAGGATTTGAAATTACAAATTACGTTCTATTTGATTAATTTTTGTTTACAGTAACTAGAATTTATAAAATTATCGAGTACGCAGTGGTTATTATCCTTGAGTTAGCTTCTTAACTAGATCAAATTAGGTAGAACCAATGAGGTTACAGTCTATCTTGATTGTGTTTTTATATCTACAAACTAGTTCTAGATTCATATCAAATTATGTTTTGTATTGATCTGTATTAACGTCATTTTAAGCGTCGTGTTGAGACGTGATTGATGAATCTTTTGTTGCTTCAAATGCTTTGTTCTTATTGTTCGAGCGTGATTTTGTGTCTATAGCTAAATGTTACATTTGATGAGCATCTTTGTTTTAGAAAAAACTATGTAGTGGTATTGTATACTTAATCACTTCTCTAGTTCCCGATACTTGTTTTAGAAGAACAAGAATAGTTTGACGTTATTAGATCAAGTCACTACTAACAGGTAGATTCAAAAAATGTGATTCTTTGTATTCTATGTTTAATTTTATTCATTTCAAAATAAGTGTTACTTTAAAATTAATAGTACCTAATTTACAGTGAAACAACAGCTTTTACACTTCAAAACTTCTACAGAGCATATTTGTGATATCTAATGGACGGATTAGGGTAAAAAAATACGAGAAAACAAAAATAATGCTTTTATTATATTTCGCTATTATTGGCTCTGTATTTTCTAAGTGACATTTTGTTATTTTGTGTCTTGAGCAATAGCTTAAATACAGCAATATTTCCCATTTTTTTACCGTTACTAAATTCGCACGTGAACTTAAGATTAGTTATTAGTTACATCTGTCATTTTTATGCTATAATGTTATCCCCGGTCAAAATTACACTTATTAGTCTTATTGAAGCGAATATCAATATTTGTATTTTCGAACTTTGGACTGATGTAACGCGTATAGTACAACCGCAAAACAAATCAAGCTAATATTTACGTGGGCGTCTCACAAATTATCAATAGTGAATCCTTTGAATGGATTCCGTTCCGTACCTACTAACTCATCAAGTAATGTTACATCACCTTGTAAAAAATACGGGTCAACATCACAAGTGCCCATTAATATCTTTAAGGTTTGATTGTCCGTTGTGAACTCATCTATGTTTATCGTTCTGTACCTACTCAGGTCTTCACCGTTCATCACTTTAATTAGCTCGATGATATAAGCTGTGTTGTTGTCAAGAAGCATAGCTGTAGAAATCGTTGCCTGAATGGATGTTTCCTGATTCACACAATTTGAGTTTCAATCGACATTGAGAGAGAGTCATCATTTCATAAACCACATAATCGCTTAACATGAGAAGGGTGGGTAAGGAAGCGTGAATATATTATATTAAAAAAAAGTTTTAACAAATAAAATGAACATAACAAACAGAAACACAAAACATTTTTTATCTGGTTTGCTGTGAAATTAAGTAACAATGGAAGTATAACACCTAGTGCTATTTGTAATAAACTGAGCAATACCAAAACGCTGTTAAAGTACTTAATGGGTAGTGATTTACTAAAAAAAAGATTTTGTGCAATTTTGTGCGTGTGTGTGTACAATACAATACAATAACTCTTTATTAAAAAGCCACAAAGCACAAAAAAACATCAAATAATACAAAACAGAAAAAAAACTCTTAGCAATTTAATTGGCAGCCTTATCGCTTTAAGCGATCTCTACCAGGCAACCATGCAAGTACATAATGTAACAAAAGAAAAAGTGTAAACGTACCTGTCCTATGTGTCTTTTTAGTTCATCTGTTTTCTGATCTCTATGTGGATTGTCAAATCCGCATAGACCGATTCTGAAACAAACAAAAGAAACATGATAAATAAAATCGTATAACCAAATTCAAATATACAAAACACGTGAATGTTCATCACGTTTTGATCGTCTTTGCATAACTTGGAAAGGATCCAAAATATCTTAGAACGATGCGAAAAAGGAATTTTCAGTATTTGTTTATTGTTAATGGCGACCACAAGAATAATTTACATTTTAACAGTGATATTGACATTGGTTTTACTCGGGTTTTACCAGTTTATGATGAGGCGCCTATTGTGATTCGTGAATTTAAATGACATGAAAGTAGTATTTATTTACAGTTGCGGTTAAATCAGTCAGGAGCTTCGTATCACGTACAGTTTTTACTATTTGTTGACGGTTTACGTTAAGTTGAAATTCTCTGTTTTTATTCGAAAACTAGAGTAATGTTCTGTTCACATGTGATGAATTGAATAATGACGACATAGGAATTCGAATCTCATTTAGTATTTCGTCCACGCTCGTATTGGAATATCGTTTTCTCAAAACCGTTCGTTGGCACTGCCCTGGGAATCCACATGGTTCTACATTTGTATTCAACTGAAGAACGGACCTCGCTGTGCTTACTGATTGGAAAATTTTCTATTCTATGGCTACCATTCAGATATTCAAAGGTGAAATCTTAAAATTTACAAAGTTAGAAATGCACATGGTAAAATTAGGAATGTATTTATTGACAGACGTAAAGGCAGTTTTTTGTAGACGTTAGTGACAAGTAAGCGATATTTGCACGTGCAACTGTATGTTTGTCAAAGCCAACCATTATTTGCTTTTGTGGTGGTGATGAACGATGAAATTTTATTTGTTGGTGACGTTAAGAATTTGAATAGAGTTATTTGAAGTAGAAAGTGAAGTTAAAGCCTTTGTGGAAAAGTTGCGCTTCTATTATGTTTATATTGAGTTCAAGAAAGGGATTTGAAGAATGTAACGTGACTGTGTTACCTGCAACGTACTTTTGTGATTCCGTTTTTATTACAGCTAATTCTGGAAACCAGTTAACTATTCCGTTATTTACTTTGTTTATTTCCCAAGTTAGCATATTCTTAGTTTTGTTTAATAGGAGATTTTAGCAATTGAAATTTGAAAATTCAACTAACTTTTCATTGAGAATTCACACGGTCCAAGGGTTACTCTATTACCATGGAATTCGCATTCCAAACGCTATAATAAAATGGCTTATTTCATACAATAATTGTGCGTGTAGACGCAACGCTTTATTATATATCAATAAGCGTAAATTTGTTTTGACCTTTCCAAGTTTGCATAGCGTGTTGTATAGAGAAGTTAAATTCAGGTCAAGTATCAATATAATGTAGGGAATTGTAAAGAAACAAACGACTTCGGCTTAATTATGACGTGTCACACTAGGTTCGACATAACTGTCATCGTCATAATGACAAAGGACTAAACTATTAAGCATGTATGTTTGTATCGTTTTTAGTTGAGACAAAATTTTATATTTTATTAATTTTAGAGCTATTTTGTGCGTAGTCATTTATTTATTGTTTTTTTTTTCGGTTTTATGTCATTTTTATATTTTCTTAATTTTATTATAGAATTCTTATAGAACTAACTTAGAATTAGCTTAAATTGGTTTCGCTTCCTGTAACCTACGAAATACACACGAAAAATGAATCAATATAATCTTGGAAAGTATATTAATTACACTTTAGATTTTAACAATAGCGATACAAGTTAAGTGACATTGAATATCTATTTGAAATTTCAGTAGTTAGTATTTTTTACCGTTTATGGGTCCGCACTTGATCACCATTTCATCTCATGGAGCGTACTTAAAAAAAAGGAATCACTCTTGATTTGAAGTCAAATTAGCTAATGTATTATGTACAGTTTAGATGTAGATATGCTCGTATGCTAGATCTTTCTTTTATCTTAGGAACTTTCAAACCTCATAAACATGCGTTTATGCGTTTAGCAACCTAATTAAATTATTCGTACTAAGATAGAGGTATAAATGGGTCGTCGACTGGCGAGTGAGCGGCGGCCTTGGCGCGCGTTCGCTACTGTGTCACTTGCGCGCGCGCCGCTCCGCTGTCTCTCTGATAGATATGTTTACACTATCTTGTATCTCTATAAATGTACGATGTAGTTGTTTGTTTGCATACAAACCATTGCTGATATTTTGAGATTGTACATGTATTATTTATTTATCTATACATAAAACCTAATTTATGTTCCCATTGCTAAGTCTCAGAACCTGCTCCGAAACGGAGATGATAATAAGGGCTATAATCAACCACGCTGGCCAAGTGCGGGTTGGCGAATGACTTTTGTCATTCGAAAAATGTTTTTCTTGAAACATGTCTGTTTTCTCCACAGATTACTTACGTTTTCTCACTACGTTAAAGTTAGCGGTGACTTGTACGATGTACGTCTATTGACATCTTGTATAGCAATTGGGACAATATTCAAAAGTGAACGAGAAAGTAAGAGATTTAAACCTAAAACTGCTACTGGCCACTGGGTCATCACGACTAAGTACGTTTAATATCTACGGTACTGAAGATTTTAATTCTTCCATCCACAAGAAATTATCTCGTGAGAAGCTACAACGCCAGAACAATAAAATTCTATATTTATTAGCTAATTTCAATATTTCATTTTATAGAGCCCAGTAATTCACTGAACATTGTTTCCGAAAGAGAAAGAGATCATTCTGCTTGAATAAACAGTATAGGTAAAACACAAATAGCTACTAGCGTCAATAAAAAAACAAATGTTATGCTTTATCATTCTCTTATCATTGAAATCGATAATTCAATCGTAATAATAGACACAGCTACTGATCACTAATCAGTCTCCGAGCTGCATGCGTGACTCGATACCAAGGACTGCAACACTCATAATGAAATGTTTCAAACAACCAGGTTCCTCTTAGCTAATTCAATTATAGGGTGTTTCATTATGGCAGTCACGACTTCATCAGATGAATTAGGGTTTGTTATATGACGCGTAAATTATATGGTTTGAAATCTAATTTTACTCGTGTAAAACTAAAATAGAACATAAGAGATGATGAGATTGATGTCAATCGGTATTATGATATTCTGAAAATGGATTGTCATAGAGAAGACAAGCGTAACAAATATAACAAAATACTATTTGATGTCATGTACGTCAGAGAACATAATTTCAGTGTATTAACTATGAATGAAACTGATGCTGTTGTTAGAGGTTTTTGAACTAAGTTATTTTCAACGGATTATCCGAATCGTTGAACTATTCGTAACTTGCTCTAAATGACACAGACAGTGATACTGACTACCGTGACAAACGCGTAAATATATATAATAATGTTAAAGGCAGACTTTTTGTGGGACACAAAATGATTCGTGCTGCAGTTTTGGTTCCCTCGTCAATCGAAATAAATATGTCATTATGGTGTAAAAAAAGGGTCTGACCCTTGAGGCGGAGTTCCTTTCATCATTAAGCTGTTAAATGAGTTCTTAGAGTTTTTAAATTACTTGTTGGTTGTGTGAAGCACTAATATGTAGGTAATAATTAAGGTTTTGGGAGTTAACAAAAGGAAACACTAATGACCTCAAATTTAAAGAAGAATCCTTAAAAAGGCAGACTAGGAGCAATAATAACAAATCTCTAAAGCTTGCCGCAGAGTATTTATTTATTAAAATAATACCATTTTCTTTTCGGGAAAACTACAATGACTATTAGTTTATTGACATTGATTATGTTTTTATTCACAAAAAAAAAAACTTGAAATGAAAAAGAAATTGAGAAACACGAAATCATTAGTTAGTAGACTAATAAGTACAAATAATTATACCTTCACCTTGATTGAGCAATGCAAATTATTAAATCAATCTGTACCTACATGATGTGATCTGAATAAGCTGTATGTATTTATTAGTTTATAACGATAAAAACTCCCCAAAAAGATATCTGGGACTGCAATATAACAGAAAACTATACATTAAAAAAAAAACAATTACAAAATTTGTTTTAGCGATATAGTAGGCTAATTTACCAATGGGCATTGAACTTCCTTAGCCACGATGCACTAAGGGTACGTCCGGTAACGCACCGCAAGTTCACAGTTCAAGAGTGACAGGATCTTCACTTGGACGGGCCGTGAAATTTGCGGAATTAGCTATTGTTTGGGCCATGCAGGCAGTGGCGTGTCTCGCTTCATCTGCATTGTGTTAATGACATTGGATCGTCATTTTGTTTGTCTAAGCTTAAAGGTAAGAAAGCGAACAGATTTATAATCTTCAATCAATCAAAACAGATCGTGTTTTGTCTACATGTATCATAACAACTATTGATGAATTAATTGTTACTTTCGTTACATTAGTAAAACACTTTCGCTTGAGCCTGTCAGGTTTATTGTATAAAACATGAAAGTTTTTACTTTACATTCTGTTGTGTATGCCGCTAATCGCCGAGGAAAGTGAGTGTAATCGATCAACACATGACGATTAGATCCATGGAGACGTGACATCAACATCAATATCGATAGTTTAAATATACATTCAATTCCAGTATATACATTTTTTTTTAAAGATTCACTTAAATCTTATTATTCTTTTCAACATCAAACACATCTTCAAGAAATCTTATTCATTTTATTTTCTTATATTTGACGACTTTTGTTTCAAACTATCTATACTAGTATCTAAATTACAAATGTAAAAATTATGATATTGTTGGTGTTTTTGTTTGTGCTTTATGGAACGTAAAAGTGAGTGAAATGAGTGAGTGTATTACTTAATTTCTTAAGTCGTAATATTAATAATGTATTAATATAATTCTAGTTGTAATATTAATAATGTATTAATTAGCGCGACATTTTCGCAACGCGAAAAAGCGCATAAATAAAGATTATAAAAAAAATGTAAAAATTATCGTCATACTTTTTTTCTACATATTTTTTTTATACACATGTATATGTACATAATATACTAAGAATAAGAATATTTATTTGTCATAAGAACATGAACACATAGTTAATGAACCCATCAGGTCCGAACTAGTACATAGTACTGTATCTCGGTACCTAATGGCTTCTCCCAAAACATAAATTTAACTATTTTACTACTTTAATAATATGTTTTATCATAATATTTTTTATATAGAAAAAAGGACGACGGCCTCAAAATCTAACTTAACTTAAGGAAAAAAAAAACAGTTTAATATATTTTATAGTTTGTAGTTTTTTTATTTTAGAAGTAGATATTGAAAATCCGAGAGTGATAACACGAGAAAAAATATTTTTTGAGATTGACCAGACCAGACTTTAGTGCCTACTAAAGAATGGCAGTTGTATATTAGTTTTTACCTTTTGTGTTTAAAATAAACCACGCCCAAACTCCTTAAATAGCAAAATGTAAGATAGGCGTAGTTTTTTTCGTATATTTTCGTAGTTTCGCGAAACGCGGAACTTGTTTCGTTTCGTACAAAAAAGGTCGTGATCAATTATATTATTTACGAATCTTGCTTTTTAGACATAGCAAAGCTGGGGCTAAGTCCTATGTAAAGGTCAAAGATGTTAAACGATTTATTAGTTATGGGTATATATTGATTTTGTTTATGAACGAGCGTCTGTCTTTTATAGCAGCCAATATAATATATACTTTGAATGCAAAGATTAATACATTTGTCTAATTAAAAAACTATACCCAATATTGTTAAGAAATATTTCATAGTTTTTGCAATGTTTTATGGGTGTCGTGCAAATTGGTTGAAATCTTTGATTTTGTAAATGAGTATTACGAATTTTGCAAGTTTGGAAGCCTTTGTTATTGATATCTGAAGTCTACTCAAGCCTCATAACCACTTATATGAATATATTTCGCATTGACGTCAAAAGCACACGATTTATGTTCGTCAGATAATTCCTCGCTGTCGATAAAATTACGCGATCTGACGTAGCATCACTTTCGTTCGCGGAAGCGTGCAGCCTCAACGAAAGTAAAAGCTGATCGGTGGGTACCGGATTTACCTACTTGCACTTATAGTTCACGCACGATGGCCTATGGGTCGTTCACTTTAAATTTAAGATTACTTACACAAAAGGTATTAAATGTGAAACAAGAAATAAGTACCATTGAAAATAATACCTCTTCCTTTACATCATGGAATTTTGTTCATGAAAAGATGAGTTTTAAATAGTATGTTTTTGATTCATGCCCTGTCCTAGATAGTATATAAATTGCTTTCTAGCGATGAAATGAAATTGAGTCTGCAACAAATTATAGCCGTGGTCTAGAATATGTGATTTCTGTTTTTATACAAATAGGTATAAAAGATTTTTTCATTAAATTGATTATAATCAATAGGTTAGTTAAGCAAAGCGGGTTTGTTAATTCTTCAGAAAATTAAGTCACTGCTGCTTAAAGTATATTATTTCAAAGAAAAGCCCGGACTGATAAAGCGCAAAATATTACAATCATACGTTTTGAAAGGATGTCTCTCGATCCTTGGCATTTAATTCAGAGATATTTTAAAACTAATTATCATTTACAATGCATCATAAACAATACAGATGTACCGATTGTTACTACTTTGTTTACAGAGACAAAGGTCAAATGGACTGTGGAGGGTACTTATTAGGCATTAATTTGAGATGACTATTATCTCGATTATGCAAATGTGATGATTGATGACCAAATAAGAAGATCCAAAACTCTTTGACCTTATAAATCCACTGCGCAGAAATTAAACATTTATGAGAAATATCAAGGACACTAAAGACAAGACTAATTAATATAGATTTGCAGAAAAATAATAATGCTGATAATACCCTTGAAAAATGAAACAAAGTTATCTTTTGTTGACCTATAGATTAGTAGGAGCTTTGAAAGTAAGCATTTCAAATGTATGTATAACTTTCACATCTAATAAACCAGAAGCAATTTTTATAATCACAATAAGATTAACGAAAGAGAAAGTAATTTTGATTAATTGCTGTTAATAAGCCTACTAAAAACAAGAACAAGGCGTATAAAATAACACAATTCAACGTAAATTGAAGAAATAAACTTTGATTTTATAATTTCCAACAATTTTAGTGGCGTAAGTTCTACAAATTTCATATTTTTAAATATACATATAAATCATTAACAAATTTACCGGCATCAACCAATTTGCTATCACTAAACGTTTTTCGATATTGAACAGATATACATGTTACTCTTCTGTCTAACAATCGAAACTTTAAATTATACATTTCGTTCATCAATGCTTTATGCCCTTTACAATAGAATGAAGCGTTCTTCAACTCATCAAAGCAAATAAACATCTAAGACGTGTTGTAGGTCATTCAAGTACCACCAACAATGGGACTGTGATGTGATCCGTGAAACTGAGCGTGTTGTTGCCAAGGACTTAGATCGGATGAGCCTGTCACCTTGTATCAAATTGGGTCGATCGAAAGGAGGACGTGTATCTGAATCGTTATAATTGCAGCTGTAACAAGATCGCTTTGGCAGATCTCGTATAAGTACTTTAAACATACGGCAACTGCACAGACGAAAATAAAGCAGTTACCTAGTAGTAGCAGTACCTCAAATTAATTTGCAAAGTCTATTTGAGTTCCAATGCTAAAAACATACAAGTAAGTATATTTACACGATAATGGTAGAGAGTTTACAAGATTGAAAGAGGCAATTGTCAGGGGAGGTGGATTTTCATGTCATTAACAAATTGTCATAAAATCACGAAAATAGAAATGGAAAAAAATATCAAGGTATATGAAAATGCTAACTTAAAAGACGCCCAAATGACATTATTTTTCAGATTAGTTAAGATGCTGAATTGTACTGTGCTGTAAAAATAGAATTTCGACGGTGGTTTGAAAATAGTAGTATATCTAAACTATAATGATGCCACTAGATATATTGTTTTAAGAAAGCAGTGTTTACTAAAACGATAACGATGTCTTACCAATATAGCATAAGAAAAGCACTTTATAAGTATGTACGAGTAATTATATGTCTTTTAACAAAAAGTTCGACTTTAATAAAGATTCGCAATGCCGCAAAGAGCTGCTAATTGTTATAAGTATTCATATACAAGACGTTTTAAACATAACAGTGTAATGGTATAACACTAAAAATAGCGAAGCGACATGAAGAACCTTACGAGTAGCAAAACTATTACTCGATATAAAAAAAGAAAGGGACACTACTATTGAATTCAAAGAACGTAATGGTACCCCAGATGTTAACTAGAGCGTCATAAGACACAATAACTGCATGAAAGAAAGTAATTCTCAATTGGTAACAATTGATTTTAACGCATGAAAGAAAATCGATTTCCGATCGATACGGAAAAAGCCGAACAGCGGAAGCTATTAATAAGCGTGATCTATTCAATAAGTAATGATCTTTATTTCCTTGTGATATAGTCATAAATGGAAAGTAAGTTTTCACTAGACTAACAATTATTTTCTTTAATGATTGCACTGTCTTCACTGAACGGTTCGTTACGTGCACAGAGTAAACTCTTACTCGCTTTCTTATTAGTTTTGTTTCGTTATGAGATCTCTTCACTGGATAGCATAAACCTTCTATTACCGAGCTAGATGGGTTGTCCACATGGATCATCATCTTTAAATTCAGTTTTTTTTTCACACACTGTCATACGAGTATGTTTTGTTCACATGTTAACATGTTAACATCATTGATAATTTTTGACTAGTTTTGGTAGATTAATCATTTAAAAAATTACCATTTAGCAACTTTTTACTTGGGCATTGGCCCAAGTTTTAAACATTGCAGGTATTAATATTAGTTTTTTCTTTAATATAAAGTGACGGGACGAGCAAGCATGCGCCTGATGGTAAGCAACATGAATATGTACTGTCACACAGTTACTTGAACAACGAAGAAGATACCCATTCAGAGCCTGCACTGGCACTGCACTGCATATTGCGTCCGTCAACCAGGGATATGAGATGATTTGTCTGAAATGGATCTTCATTTAATTTCTCTGGAAACATTGCCCTCCATACTGCAAAATAATAGTACTTGCGCGTTATTGCTTGCAGTAGAGTAACTGGTAAAGGTATGGTACTACCCCAATCAGATGAACTTCGAATAAGAAGAAACATTTTGTTAACGTATTGTTGTACAATACAAATACAAAATTAATCTGTTTCTCCAATATAATCGGACTACTTTCGAGATTCTGTTTTGTAAGTAGACATTACTGGTTAAGAGCTAAAGCAGGCTATGTTTCGCCCGAAGCAATACCGTTGCGACATGCTGAACCAAACCGTAATCTACTACCTAAAGAATTTATATTATTGTTATCTATATAAGAACATGAAAGCATTGTATTTGAACGAACAACACTCAATTAGCTCAGAGCTTATATGATAACTGGATGCTGATAAGCAATAATGTGTTAACCCGCATTAACTTGATTTTGAGAAAATGGCGTCTTAAGATGTGAATATTGTATACGTGACTTGAGATTTATTTTTGATAAAATCCATTTTTTACGCACTTTTATGTTTTTTATGACTTGAAACACTTTTGTAGAATGTTAAACACGTGATGCTTTATCAAAATATATCAAAACCTCTGAATTTGACTTTTTGTGGGTTGACACATTATTGCTTATCAGCATCCAACTATTAGACAGACAACCATTTGAAACAATTGAATACTACAATTAAGTATTTGATGAACAACACCTATATAGAAATTGGTTTGATAAATAAACATATGTAGCTAATCATACGAAAAGTCGAGCAAAAGGTTCGTCATTTGCTTCAAAACTTTCAGTTTGATTTGTTTATTCCTTGGACACCTTCTTGTATATTATGAACTATGTAGCAATTTAAGTTAGATATAAATTACTCATTAGCCTAGACTTAATAAATTAGGTTAGATTGTAATAAGTATTAGGATCCAAGGAAACTTGGTGAATAGATAAATAAAAAAAAATTGTTTATTCGAATTAAATTATTGTGTATTTTTCATAATATTACGACGATTTGAGTTACGAGATGCGCAGAACCTGTGCGTGATAGTATGCAACATTACTGCCCATAACACTATAGTTTCACGTAGCTATCGAAATATGAAGAATCCTAATCATTACCTAGCATTAGACTGCTCTCGTTAGCC
>JADLOZ010000365.1:0-25000 GCA_017562165.1 Ectropis grisescens
CCTCAAAGACGGTATAGCTAAACCCCCATCCTTGGAAGTCGCGTGAAAATAGGCCGTAGGCACATCCGCGGGAAGCCTAAGCCACTTTCGCACAGCCGAGCGGATCTGTATATCGAGCGCACGTAGTCTATCATCCCCGATAATACCCAGCACAAGGCCATGTAGAAATCGCGGTATGAGATGTTCCCGTAGTATCTCAAGTCGCTGCTGCGGCTTAAGAGGGGCCCTCTGGATGTTAGTGAGGGCCTCTTTAATACTGTGTTCGATCGTTACTAATCCACTCGACACAAAGTCAACGCCGAGGTAGCGCCATCGTTCCACACAAGAGACCTGCTTCAGGGTGCGTTTACCGACCCTGAAATTCCTCTCCGTGAGGAAATGCACCTTCTTGCGCTTCCCGTCCGGCACCATAGAGAGCACGGAACTCTTTGCATGATTGAGCTTGAGGCCCATCATCTGTCCAAATTTGTCAACAGCGTTGATCGACAACTGTAAACCCACCTTGGAGCCAGCCACCAGTAGTAGATCATCGGCATAGGCTAACGCAGAGACTCGGACTCCCTCATTGTCGATTCTATACCCGACGTCTCTAGGCAGGTTCACCAGTATCAAATCCATCGCCAAGTTAAACAAAATGGGAGATAGCGGGTCCCCTTGACGGACTCCTCGTCCAACCACTACAGGATCACTCGTTTTACTACCGACGGCTAAGGTTGTTGTGGCCGTATCGTAAAGACGAGCGATGTAGTCGCAAAACTGTCCCGGCAAGCCCCTCTTCCTCAGCAGTTCAACCAGTGCCGCATGCGACAACGTGTCAAACGCTTTGGAGAAGTCTAGCACTGCCACGTGACATTCTCGCAACCGCTTCCTGCAGTCCCCCAGCACCGCATCCAAAACTGCGGAATTTTCTAAAGTGCCATCAGCGCAGACGAATCCACGCTGCCGAATATCTGGGGGACAACAAGCCAACAATCTCTTCGCCAGGATCGAATGCAAGTGCCTAAGTGGTACCGACGCAACCGAGATCGGACGGTAGTCACTAGGCCCCGCAGCAACCTCCTTTTTAGGGACGAAGATTGTCCGGCTTTGTCGCAGTTCTTCGGGAATCTCGCCCTCGCTCAACCAACGCGTGAATAAGCGCGCCTTGGTCTCAATCGGGACTGTAGCCCAGTCCCCGGGACGGATACCATCCGGTCCCGGGGCCGAGTGCGGGTCGATCTGGCATGCCTTAATCTCCTCAACTGAGATAGGCTCCCATAGGCTTGAGTAATCGCGGGGCCCTCCGTACAACTCGTCACTCACAAGAGTCTTCAGAGCTTCCGCAGTAGGGCCAGGGGCTCCAGACGCAGCTTCGAGCACAGGTCTCCAATAGGATTCCATGTCCTCTAGACTGTGCTTTACACCCCGCCGTGCACCGTCAATTATCTCCCGCGCAACGCGACTCCGACACTTTTTGTACAACCTCTGGACCGTGGCGTACTCAATTTGCCGTGTCCTTCGAGCATTGACTTTCGCGCTCTTGGCATTATCTTGCCTGTTCCTCCCAGCAAGGCGTCGCTCCCTGGTATTTCGCGTTTGGGCAGCTGACATCAGCTCCGTCACTACTTTATCCAGTTCGCTAGTCCCCACAAAGGAGCTCCTCTCCTCAGCTTCGACACTCTCGATTGGAGCTTCAGGGACACTCAGCGCATCATCGGTCGGGAGGTCACCGCTGACTGAGAGAGCTTCGACGTTGGACACAAGATCGGTTAAGTCAGCATGATACTGTCTAACCGACTCCTTGTAGGCTTCCTTACGTCTAACCCCCTTGATCGCTTCCAGCGATCTTGCCAAAGCTTGGACCTCCGGGTCAGCAAGCAACGCCACGTTGACCGTAGTCCCCGTATTGCCACTTGCCAGCCATCTAGCCTCGGCGCGTGCGAGCACACTTAACTCTTCCTCGAGCCACCGCCTCTTCGCCTGAGGAGGTGCTGCCATCACATTTGCCTCAACCGGGTGGGCACGCCGCTTGTGCACACCCAACCCAGTTTTGGTCGTAAATGCCCTATGACATAAATTGCACTTGTGTGCCAAAGTACTCGGGCCGGTGTTGTTCGCCTCGAGCGCCGTTGCCACCTCGGTATCAAAGGTGGCATTGACCGCTACAGCCGGCCCCTGTGGGAAGCCGGAAGCGGTATTTTCTTTTTGTACCTTTGGAGCAATCAATGTAATCTAGTGGCGGGCTGCTAACCCAACCACCAGAATTTCGCCCTACACAAATTGCGAGGGTCCCCCCGAAGGGTGTGAGGGCTTAGTCCGAAGACTCGCTGGACCTATTCGTGGTGTCTCACCAACGAACCAGAAAAAGATTTACTCAAGATGGACAGAGTATGCGCAACCCTTAGGTAATCTTATAGTATCCATCCCACCTTAAGATCGCCGCACAGTGTCGCAAGTAACCTAGACTTATTACAAGAAACTCTGGTGCAGCGATCTGCCAGTGGGGGGAGCGCGAGATGGTATAATAGGGAAAGTGAGTGGCGGTTATTTGCAACCCGTTCGGATCATAAAACATGATAAAAACGGGCTCCCAGGGTGCACCACGTGGAGGTTACCGGCCTAGCACCCCAAAGAGAGTCATAGTTACTCCCGCCGTTTACCCGCGCTTGCTTGAATTTCTTCACGTTGACATTCAGAGCACTGGGCAGAAATCACATTGCGTCAACACCCGCGAGGGCCATCGCAATGCTTTGTTTTAATTAGACAGTCGGATTCCCCTTGTCCGTGCCAGTTCTGAGCTGACCGTTGAACGACGGTCGTACAGAACCGCATCGATCACGCCGAAACGCAACCGACACGGCCTTACGGCTAGGAAGATCCGCGGAAGGCCGGAGCGCGGGTCCAGTTTCCGCCCCCTTGCGAGGGCATCGACCAGGCCCGGCACCGGCCGCATCCGCTTCCCTTCCAAACCCGACACGCCCCGGTCCTCAGAGCCAATCCTTATTCCGAAGTTACGGATCCAATTTGCCGACTTCCCTTACCTACATTATTCTATCGACTAGAGGCTCTTCACCTTGGAGACCTGCTGCGGATATGGGTACGAACCGGCGCGACATCTCCACGTACATCCCTCACCTGAATTTTCAAGGTCCGCAGAGAGTATCCGGACACCGCCGCAAATGCGGTGCTCTTCGCGTTCCGAACCATATCTCCCTTCTATAGGATTCCATGGAACTCGAACGCTCAGGCAGAAAAGAAAACTCTTCCCGGACCTCTCGGCGGCGTCTTCAGGCCACTTTGGGTTACCCCGTCGAACACTAGCTTAAAAAACTAGGGAACGATTATTGAAACGGTTCCGCTGCCGGGTTCCGGAATAGGAACCGGATTCCCTTTCGCTCAAAGGTTGTTATTTATCATCGTTTTTTTAATACGAGAAAACACAACGCATCGACATAAGATTTCTCCTTGAGCTTAGGATCGACTGACTCGCGAGCAACTACTGTTCACGCGAAACCCTTCTCCACGTCAGTCCTCCAGGGCCTCGCTGGAGTATTTGCTACTACCACCAAGATCTGCACCGACGGCGGCTCCAGGCGGGCTCACGCCCAGACCCTTCTGCGCACACCGCCGCGCACGTCCTACTCGTTACGGCTTAATGTTGACCGTTAAAGGTCGACGCACATGCCGGTAACGGTACGGCGGTATGAAGACGCGTTCACCTTTAAAAATTATTCCGCCGACGTAGTGCAGTTCTTCCCGGTACGGCCAAAATACGGCACTCGCCGCGTTTACATCGCGTCTGCTGTTAGGCCAACCCTCCGTTATGTACCGAATCAAAGCTTTGCAATCTGCGTCCGTGTCCGTCGCCTTCCTGACCGCTTCGAGCTTTGCGTCGCTGAAAGGCACGTTCTCCAACATGAAGCACGTCTGCACGTCCACATCGTCCGTGACCTCGTCGTGCATCCTCTCCCGGAGCGGGGCCCGCGACAACGTGTCCGCGATGTACATGTATTTCCCCGGCGTGTACACCACCTTGAACTCGAAGCCCTGCACGCGCATCATCATCCGCTGCAACCGCGCCGGCACGGACACGAGCGGCTTGTTGAACAGCGCTTCCAGAGGCTTGTGATCTGTGTGCACGGTGACATCGGCGCGCCCGAAGATGTACTGCCTGAAGCGCTCGACCGCGAATACGATGGCCAGCATCTCCTTCTCGATCTGCGCGTACCGGGTCTGCGCGTCCGACAACGTCAGCGAGGCGAACTCCACCGGGCGGCCGGCCTGCAGCAGCACGGCGCCCACGGCCACGCTGGACGCGTCCACCGACAGCACGAGCGGCGCGCGCGCGCAGTACAGCGCCAGCACCTTGATTGATTGATTGATTGATTTATATGATTCGTTGTGTTGTTGTCTTTCTTTTTAACCGACTTCCAAAAAAAGGAGGAGGTTATCAATTCGACCCCTATTTTTTTTTTTTTTTTTTTTTTTTTTTTATGTATGTTACCTGATTTCTCGAGAACCTCTTAACCGATTTTAAAATTTTTTTTGTGTTCGGATGGGTATGCTTCCCGAATGGTCCCATATAAATCTTTTTTGAAATCGGTCAAGTAGTTTTTTAAATATGAACCAAAAACTGAAAAATTGCGTATCTGGATGACGTTGTAGATTTCACAAAAGTTATGAATCTCGACCCTGTCAATACAAAATTGTGTAAATGCTTTAATAAAACTTGTTTTTAACCCCGACCAAAAAGGGGTGTTATAAGTGACGTCGATGTCTGTCTGTGTGTCTGTCTATCTGCTGTGGCACCGTAGTAGAACTCAAACAGATGGGCCGATTTCGATGCGGTTTCTTTTATTTCAAGGTTAATACCATAGCAGATGTTCTTAGCTATGTCTGGTTAATGTCGATTCAAGATGGCCGCCTCCACAAAATGGCGGACAAAATATTTTCACAACCTACCTCAATTTGGGTATCAAATGAAAGGGCTTGACTAGTAGAGTACTATGTACTATAACAAATTTCAAATCCAAAATGGCCACCACGACAAAATGGCGAATTATATTATATTTTCATTACTACCTCAATTTGGGTATCAAACGAAAGAGTTTGACTAGTAGAATACTTTTCACTATGAAAAATTCAAACCAAGATGGCCGCTTCCACAAAATGCCGAAATACATTTTTTTTTCACAACTCCCTTTATATATGGGTATCAAATGAAAGGGCTTGACTAGTAGAATGTTGTACAGATAACAAATCCAAGGTAGTCGGGGTTTAATCAAAATTTTTAATTTTGTTCTTGTACACTAAAAGAGTAAAATAAACAATTTTCGTACAAAAATTAAACCGACTTCAAACCCACAAATAGGCACTCAAAAGCGAAAAATAAACTAAAATCATTGTTATAAGCGCTACTCACTCATCTATTTGAAGTCGGTGCCAGTCAGGTCAAAAAGTTAGTAGATTGATGCTATGTAGGCACAGGTAAGTAGTATCTATCCTATACCTGTTAGATTTAGCTGGCACCGACTTCAAATAGATGAGTGAGTAGCGCTTATAACAATGATTTTAGTTTATTTTTCGCTTTTGAGTGCCTATTTGTGGGTTTGAAGTCGGTTTAATTTTTTGTACGAAAATTGTTTATTATTGTTTTTTTTTGTCGTTTATTTGTCTTTTCGTTCGTTGATATTTATGTGCTTTTTAATTTTGTTCTTATTGATGTTAATATAGTCGTATTTTTTGTAGTACGGTGTAAGCACCCATATTTTTGAATTATCATTTTTTTCACTTCAATTGACATTGGACAGTTTTTTTAAAATTAGTTTGTCAGTATTTGTTTCATAGTATCGTTTAACTAAAAGTGTATATTGCACCTATTTGTAAGATAATTTGTCAGGAATAAAACAACTATTCTATTGACAAATTAGTAATTAGTAAGTATTTACAGTGTTACAGTCTAATATTTTTTTTAATTTGTTTGTTAAGTTTCCTATTGTTACCATTGTAATTAATAATTAAAAAAGTTATCGTTTTTGCAAGAATTTGTGTAAATGTGTTTTAGAAATTTTCTTCTAATTTTTTTTTGTGTATATAGTTTGATTGTTGATACTAAGGTAATCGTGCTTCACAATGGGGCTGGGGCGAAAAACTAAAAAAGCGCAAAATGATGTTAAAAGGCGCAAGCTTACACAACCCGTTCATGACACTCCTGAAAGAGATAATTTTTTGACATATCAAGCTGCTCGAAAAGCTGAATTACGTAGTCAAGAAACTGGACAGGAAAAGAAGAGTCGTTTGGAAAGAGATGCATCGGCTAAAGCTTTCCAGAGGTCGATAGAAATTTTGAAAAGACATTGCTTACGTCAGCAAAATAATGCCAAATGCATTCGGCTTTCCAGATCGAATGAAAGTCCAGAAAGCCGTGCCTCAAGGTTGGCCCAAAATGCTAAATCTATGGCAGAGGCGAGGCTAAACGAGATTCCTGAACTACGCGCCTCAAGGCAAGCCCGTGACGCAGAGGCTACGGCAGTATCACGGCTAACTGAAACTCCTGAACTACGAGCCTCAAGGCAAGCCCGAGATGCAGAGGCTACGGCAGTATCAAGGCTAAATGAAACTCCTGAACTACGAGCCTCAAGGCAAGCCCGAGATGCAGAGGCTGCGGCAGAATCAAGGCTAAATGAAACTCCCGAACTACGAGCCTCAAGGCAAGCCCGAGATGCAGAGGCTACGGCAGTATCAAGGCTAAATGAAACTCCTGAGCTGCGCGCCTCCAGGCAAGCCAGAGATGCCGAGGCTACGGCAGTATCAAGGCTAAATGAAACTCCTGAGCTGCGCGCCTCCAGGCAAGCCAGAGATGCCGAGGCTACGGCAGTATCAAAGCTAAATGAAACTCCTGAACTACGAGCCTCAAGGCAAGCCCGAGATGCAAAGGCTGCGGCAGAATCAAGGCTAAATGAAACTCCTGAACTACGAGTCTCAAGGCAAGCCCGAGATGCAGAGGCTACGGCAGTATCAAGGCTAAATGAAACTCCTGAGCTGCGCGCCTCCAGGCAAGCCAGAGATGCCGAGGCTACGGCAGTATCAAGGCTAAATGAAACTCCTGAGCTGCGCGCCTCCAGGCAAACCAGAGATGCCGAGGCTACGGCAGTATCAAGACTAAATGAAACTCCTGAACTACGAGCCTCAAGGCAAGCCCGAGATGCAGAGGCTACGGCAGTATCAAGGCTAAATGAAACTCCTGAGCTGCACGCCTCCAGGCAAGCCCGAGATGCAGAGGCTACGGTAGTATCAAGGCTAAATGAAACTCCTGAGCTGCGCGCCTCCAGGCAAGCCAGAGATGCAGAGGCTACGGCAGTATCAAGGCTAAATGAAACTCCTGAGCTGCACGCCTCCAGGCAAGCCCGAGATGCAGAGGCTACGGCAGTATCAAGGCTAAATGAAACTCCTGAGCTGCGCGCCTCCAGGCAAGCCAGAGATGCAGAGGCTACGGCAGTATCAAGGCTAAATGAAACTCCTGAGCTGCGCGCCTCCAGGCAAGCCAGAGATGCAGAGGCTACAAATTTTCGAAGAAGTCTGATACAGATTCTTGAAACAGAAGAAGATCGAGTTCACCGAGTGAATTCACAAAGACTAAGTTATCAACGTTTGAGAATTCGATTTTGCACTGACTTCGAAAATTCTATCGAAGTGTTTGCTGATACTATTTGTATGATATGTAAGAAATTGTGTTATCGTAAGCAAGTCAGTGCAGTCACGGTAGGCAATTTACGCGCGGATCTGTTGCCTAATGATTTGACAATCCAACATGACGTAATAACATCTTGTCATAGATGCACCAAAACGCTTCGTAGAGGAAGGACACCAACACAAGCGTACTGGAACGGAATGAGTTTAGATGAAATTCCCCCGGAGATTTCATCTTTGTCCGAAATGGAAATCCGTCTTTTAAGTAGGATAATTCCATTTACAAAAATGGTTAAACTTAGCGGCAACGTGGTTTCCATGGTCAAGCTGTTCTTTTTGGGCAAGATGTTGAAGAAATCACCGAGCAGTTACCGCTGCAAATGACTAGTTCTGGTTTAATTATTGTTTGCGAACACTTGGATTCGGTTCAGAGATTACATAATTTTTCGGTAAATATACAAAATCTGCGATCTGCTTTAGACTGGTTAACTGTCAACAATCCGTTGTATAGAAATGTAACTATTAACCTTGACAATGCTTACCATATTCATGATATTTGCCATGTTGTACCAAATGAGTCAATTCAAAATGAAACTGAAACCGAATCTATTGATTCATCTATACTTCTAATAAAACTGTAACGGGTCGAATTCTGTACATTGAAGATATTTTGAAAAAAATTTTTTTGGGGCACTCCATAGTCGATACTGATGGCGAAACTGCATTTTTTTTCTTTCATGTCTGTCTGTCTGTCTGTCTGTCTGTCTGTCTTTCTGTATAGGGATCACGCATCACGCCGAAACTACTGATTCAATTCAGCTGAAACTTGGCATGATTTTAGTTTATACTAAGGACATTGCTGTAGGCTACTTTTGATCCCCAAATTCTGATCGGTTTTCTTGCGGGAGGGGGTGAAAGTCAGAATGTGTATTTGGTTGTAACTCATGTTTAATAAAAATAAAATAAAAATAAAAAAGCCTTTTATTTCTTACAGCTTATAAAACAAGAAGTTTGATTAGATTAAGTTAGTTTAGTTTATATATATGTAAGTGTTAGTTTTGTTAGTAATTAATTTTGTTTCCTAATTTTATTTGTTAGTTTTTCCTTAATCCTATACTATTATTCTTCTTTCTGTAAGAATTCCTCTGAAGGTGAAGGCCTCCTCCAAAGATAGCCATTCTTCTCTAGATTGGGCCATTTGAATCCAGTTGGGGCCAGCTCGTTTTTTGATGTCGTCTTCCCAACTAGCCACAGGTCTCCCTCTCTTTCTTCTTCCGTGTGGACCCGCCCATGTGGTCATCGTTTTCGTCCATCTCTTGTCACGTAGACGCGCCACATGTCCGGCCCACCTCCATTTTAGCGACTGAGCGTGTTCTAGTGCATCCTTAGCCTTGGTTATATTTCTAATTTTGGTGTGCCTTATTTTTGGATCTTTCTAATATTCAGCATACTGCGTTCTATACCCTCTGACATGTAATTATTTTATTCTTCGTTTTTTGTTGAATTTCCATGTTTGGCAAGCATACGTGAGGCACGGTATTAGGCACGAATTTAGTACTCTAGTTTTAATTTTGATCGGCATGCTGCTTTTGAATATGTCTTTCAGTGCCCAGTATTTGTTCCAGGTAAGCTGTATCCTGCGTTCTAATTCTTGATCGTTATTATTGTGGTGTAAGCTAATTTGTTTACCCAGATATATGTAATTTTCTGTATATTTTAAAGGCTCGCTACCGACGTATACTGTTCCTTTTCGCTATTGGTCATCAACATTGTTTTTGACAGGTTCATTTCTAAACCTACTAGTTTACTGGCATCATTAAGTGATTCTATCATATATTGGATTTCTTGTCGTGTTTCAGATAAAAGGACCAAGTCGTCTGCAAACCTTAGGTGGCTTAAGTAGGCATCTTTAATCTTAATACCCCGACCATTCCAATTGAGCTGACTAATAATTGATTCCAGTATTGCCAGAAACAGCAATGATGAAAGAGGGTCACCCTGTCTTACTCCTCTTTTTATCGGGAACCAAGGCCCAGCTGTCTCTAGTTTGATTCTGCTCTTGCTGTCATTGTAAATGCTCTTGATTACAGAGATGTATTCTGTTTCTACTCCTTGTGTTGTTAGGCTCTCCCATATATTTTTATGCGTTACGCAATCAAATGGCTTACTGTAATCAATGAATGCAATGTAGAGTGGTCTTTTTTTCTCGCGATATTTCTCAATCAGAAGTTCCAATGTGTGTATATGGTCGATTGTAGAGTATCCCTTTCTAAACCCAGCTTGCTCGACAGGTTGACGCACTTCTAGTGTCGAGTATATTCTCTTACTTACTATCGAAGAGAAGAGCTTGTAGATGGTAGGTAGCAGGCTTATCGGCCTGTAGTTACTTATGTCATTCGGGTCACCTTTTTTTGTAGATAAGGATAATGTCAGATTCTGACCACTGGGTGGGTGTTTCTCCAGTTTTAAGAATGAGATTAAAGAGTTCAGTCAGGTGAGCTATAAGAGTTGGTGAATCGGTTTTTAGTATCTCGTTTGTGATGCCATCAGAACCTGGACTTTTCTCTGGTTTAAGATTTTTTGTTGCTGTTAATACTTCGCTTATTTCAATCTGAGGTATAGGTGAATTTTTCCTGTTGGGATTTAGGTACTGAACTCTTCCTTCCGTGCTCGTTGTATCTTTGGCGCTGTATAATTTTTTATAAAATTGTGTTGCTACAGTGATGATGTCTTTCCGGTTGTTGTATGTTTTTTTGCCTTGTTTCAAACCTTCGATCCATGTTTGCGTTGTTTAATTTCATTAATTTTTTTTTTGTTAGAAAGAACACATTTTTTATATTGTCCCGTCAAAATTTGAACAATATCGGTCTGTTGGTTCGGAAATTACAAAAAACATTAAATAATAACGACACGCGCGGCGCGTTCGGTACATACTAACTTCTAAGTAAGGTGCGTTGGGGTAACTCCGGACAGATTTTTGACTAGTTAGCATAGTCTTGCGATTTATTTAATTTCTGGAGATCGATGTATGCCAGATCTTTAAAATAAATCTACAATGCTTAACGGATAGACAGAGTATAAGTGTGAATTTTGTCTGTCTTACAGGCTTAATAGTTTTTGTTGTAGACGTTTGCCAAAACAAACTTTATCTTTTATGATCACGATAACATATTTACCACCGAAGGGCAAGTTCGGACTGCAATTAATAGTAGCCTCTATTGCTTAGAAGACAGATTCCATCAGAAGAATACATCCGATCTTTCACTTTCTAAACTAAATATTTTACACAATTTACTAATTCACACACAGCACATTTCTGATTTGCCAGAGCGATAAACAGAAACTATGGGTCGCGGGACGATAAAATGGCGTCTTATTTAATCTTACGAGTGTTTGAAAATTATTCGAAATTAGATCAAAAAAACAATTCATATGGTCTTACCCCATATCCAATCTTACCCCAACGTACCTTATTCTGTGTATCACAGACGATCCACAGAATATCTAGATTCTAGATACTAGAAAGTGCCCACGTGATCGCGTCGCGTCATCTTGGATGACAAAAAAATTGTCAAAAATATATTTTTGTGTGGAAAAACAAACATCATTCGGTTATAATCGACTTCAAACAAGGAGGATGTTCTCAATCGGGTTGCATGTTTTTTTATTTGGTTATATTTTACGCGATAACTCCGCTAATTGTTAGTTGATTTTGATAATTCCTTTTTTGTTTGGTAGAAAATACTTCAGAGGTGATCTTAGATATCGAAAACAGATATCAAATATCAACAAAAAAACTTAAATCAGCTTAGATTTATCTGTACGCCTGTTATACCTTCTTATAAAATTTAGTCGAATGACAGAATTAAATTACCTGTCATTGAAGTAGATTTTTGTATTTTGGAGAAAACATATGAGCATAATAAGTAGCAGCATAAACAACCCATTAAATGTTCCCACTGCTGGGCGTCGGGGCCTTCTCTCGCAAGGAGAGAGACAAGGCTATAATCCACCACGCTGGCCCAGTGTCGGTTGGTGGATGACATATGACTTAGAACTTAGATTATAGGTAGATTTCGGTTTCTTCACGGTGTTTTCCTTCACCGTTTTGATTACCGGCATTACGAACATGACTCTGAAAAGATAGTGGTGCGCGTGGTTTTGAATCCTGGGTCTCCGGATCGACAGTCGCCGTTCTCCCGACTAGGTCAGCTGTAACTTACTAGACCAGCCGTAACTTATTAGAAAATGTATTAGTTCAATCCAAATACTGTTTAAAATTTAAAGGTAGTGTTCAACAAGCTTCGGTGACCGAAGCAGACCGTTGTTAGGGTTCCGTACACAAAGGGTAAAAACGGGACCCTATTACTGAGACTTCGCTATCCGTCCGTCCGTCCGTCCGTCTGTCACCAGGCTGTATCTCAAGAACGGTGATAGCTAGACAGTTGAAATTTTCGCAGATGATGTATTTCTATTGCCGCTTTAATCATGGCGGAACGTATCAAGTGATCGGGTTGAAATTTGAAATAGAATTAGGTTACAGTCTGGAAGAACACATAGGCTAAACATTGTTTATGTATAAGTACTCTATGTATTATGTAACAAACATCCAAACAGTGACATTCATAATATTTACAGGACAACGTTGGAACGGCTGAACATATTTGGATGGAATTCGAAACACACGTAGTTTGAACTCAGAAATAGCAAATCGGTTACTTATAGGTTACTGTGACGTAGGAAAGACTAAGCAAATTTGGTAGAAAATTGAAACAGAAATAACTCATAGTCTGAAATACCACATTTATGTAATTATTACCTATCAACCTGAAAAGAAGCATGAGCCCTAAGGAAACAAATATGAACTATCACGTCAAAACGGCACAACGAATTGGGTTGACATACGAAATACATATAGTTTAGAGTCTAAAATTTCACATGGGCTAATAAGTAAGTAGAAAAAAAGTATGTTGAGAAGTATGGAAACCTTAATATCATTTTTAATGACCTTTTCATAGATTTAAATCCAAAAGCACTAAAGGCCATTTAAATCGATGTTTTGCTATTGTGGTATGTATTTTTTCTTTCATCACTAGGTGGCGTTACTGGTATTCTAAATTGTACTAATAAGTTTTTTGCAGCTAAAAGGATTATGATGCCAAATTTGGATTCTTTCGTTCTTGATTTTTTTCTGTGTTACCTACAATTAAATTCATACATTAACATTTCACTAGAACTTGGCTTAGATTTACGGGTTCAACTTGCTTGAATATCATTAAAACTCAAAATTTTAATTATTTTGATTCCACACAGGCTTCGTTCAAAATTTTACGCCGGCGAAATCGCGGGTAACAGCTAGAAAACAGCTTGCGGATAAAAAGAAATAGGTAAATAAAATAGGTATCAGATCATACACATTAGCTTCAGACTTTCCATAATGTATCCTATAAAAATCCTACAAACTTAACACTTGCGGCTATGTTCGATACTACGAAACCTTACTAAGTATGTTTGATTTTGTTTAAAAAAAGAAAAATAAAGATGATAAAATGTAACAAATTTTTGTGTGGAAAAATAAATTCACTTAAACTCAAAGGTTTTTCAATGACTACTTATCCAAATATTTGACGTACGATACTTCCAATTAATGTATAAGTCAGTAACATCTGCTTACGCGAACGAAGTAGCGGGTTCAGCTAGTTTCAAAATATAGGTAATAATCGTCGTATATTAAGAGGCTCATTCCATCAAGGTCATCCTAAATTTCGGGATTCTTCTCGAGGCAAACAGTGCACTGCAAATGCTGCGGTCGCTATTGCTGTCACAAAAATAAAATTAACCGAGTTATGGTCTGCGGACGTAATCGATTCTATTCTAATTTCTGGAGATCACTTGTATTCCAGCAGTATACAGACTCGGAGAGCTCCAGACGAGGCTGAAGATAATACCGATTTTTTATGTGCTGAAGAGCTAGCACATAATTTTGAAGTTCTGAATCACGCATGTTCAATACAAGTGCACTCGGAATCGTCAATAATTTGCGGCCATTTAAATATAAATAATCAGGAAGCTGGATTTCCAAATCTGAAAAATGGCGTAGAAGAGTTTTTACTTAACTGTGACGTTGGACAAGGGGGAATTTTGACTTGTAATGATATTTCAATTGCAATTTGGAAGACAGAAAATGTATGTTATTTATTTGACTCTCATTCAAGAGGACCAAAAGGACGTGTAGCTCAAGATGGTGCAGTGTTTGATGGGTTTCCCTGAAATAGCATCGTTGCTGTCTATTTTAAAATCAAATATACCTAAATTTCGGCAAAATAGACTTGACGCTGATCAATATAGTATCACAAAAGTTAGCGTAATTATTGCACAATATTTGAATGAAGATGACAATTTAAATAGTGTACAATTACTTGATCAAACGATAAGCGGGTCCCAGGAAACATTTAGCCAATTAAATAATGACCAAATTGCTATATCGTCGTCTGTTTTACGTGTCGTTGACGAAACAATTCCTGAACTGAATGCTGTAGTAGAAAATGAAAATTGTACCCAATTGCCTATCCATCATCTGCGCAGAAAGACAGAACCACCATTACAAATATCGAGGGAAAGAAGAGCAGAAGAGTTAGCTTGGTTCTACTTGTTTCCTTACGGCAGAAATGGGCTCCAAGAAAACAGAACGTACCCGATTACACCGTTAGATTATTGTCAGGCTCGAATAATGGGAGCCGATCCGCGATTCCAAAGATCTGACTATCTTTTTTATGCTTTGTCGGTCATGAAATTTTACAGGGCTAAGCAAAATGTTGGCGTGGTTCTACGGATGCGGCAAGGTGAAAATCTCCCAGATAATTTAGTTGAAAACATTCATTTAAACATGCGAAATATGCGCGGCTCGAACGCATACTGGCAAAGTGCTTGTTCAAACTTAATCGCCATGGTTAAGAATCTTGGGCCTCCCACTTGGTTTCTTACTTTAAGTTGTAATGATTTAAATTGGAATGACATTCTTAAAGCACTACTTATTGCTGCGGGAAGGCCTAACGAAAATCCAAGTAATTTAAGTTTTCGCGATCGCCAAAAGTTAGTTGAAGACCATCCTGTAACTTTAAGCAGACAGTTTATGATACGCGTTAATGCTTTTATGAGGTTTTTAAAAAATGATTCTCAAGTTTTAGGAGGTAAACTTATCGATTTCTGGTGGAGAATCGAGTTTCAAAATCGTGGGAGTCCTCATTTACATATATTATGCTGGATAGAAAATACACCAATTTTTGATAGTGCGGAAGGCAGGTCCTTGATTAATGAGGTTGTATCGTGTTCTTTGCATAATCAAGACGAAGACTTAAATGAATTAATAAAACGGGTTCAACATCATTCTCATTCAACAACTTGTTACAAGAATAGAACTATTCAACAATGTCGATTCAATTTTCCAAGACCTGTAAGCGGCCAAACAATTCTACTCGGACCTGACGAAACATTGCGCAACAATGGTCGATATTGCATTTTGAAAAGAAGCCCTGATGAACAGTATATAAATAATTACAATCCGCATATATTAAAGATTTGGAAAGCAAATATGGATATTCAACCCTGTGGGAACGTTACAGCTGTTTCATATTACATAGCCAAGTATACCTCCAAGCATGAGCCTCAAGATGTCGGTCAAGCTGTCAAAGATGCTGTTGGCAGAGTGCGAGCCTGTCATGGCGATATTGGCAGGCAGTTATTTGCTGTTTCCATGGCAATATTAAACCATCGTAGGGTATCGGCTTGTGAATGTGCTTATAGGCTTTGTCACTTAAAGTTAAGAGATAGTTCGCGTAAAGTTGTGTTTGTCAACACATGTCGACCCGAGGAACGCTACAGAATGCTTAGATATGACTGCGATCAAGGCCAGGTGTATCAGAATATATTTGACCGATATATTCATAGACCAAATTGTCTAGAACAGCTCAGTTTGGCTGAATTTTCTGTTAATTATGAACACGTAACTCGAAGTGCTAACGATGGAGAAGACGGAGATGTGGAAATGTATGACAATGAGGAAGAAGGCATTGAAGCTACTAGGATTAGACTTTTAAATGGCAATGTGATGAAAAAGCGCACAAAACCTGCAATTTTAAGGACTCGGTATTATACGCAGATGGGTGATAGAGAAGGCTATTTCTATAGCTACCTTGTTGCTCATATACCTTTTCGAATCGAAAGTGATCTATTATATGGCTATGAAACGAGTGAAGAAGCTTTTATGGCTCAGCGGGATCAACTATGCCCATTACACGGAGATACTGTCGAGCAATTTCAATATATTGAACGGGAACTACAGCAAGTTATCGGACAAGTGCTTGCTCTGAATGAACCTGCGGCAGCTAATCCAATCAATAGACAAGGTAACATAACAGAAAACCCAAATATAGGTGCCATTGTAGAGGGATATGATCCGAGAATAGCTGACATTGCTTTTGAAATAGAGGAAGTCGGTGAAGAACTGCAAACTAACATCTCAGATGAAGAATTTCATAATATGGTGGGTAGTATGAATTTGGAACAAAAGAAAATATTAGACAAAGTGACAAATCAAATACGTGACGAAGTGACAAAGGAGCTGAATGCAAGCTGGGTGCAGACGGAATAAAAGCATGTGATATTAAATATATATCAGATCAGATAGTCAGCTCAATTACGCACTTAATAAATAGAAGTATTGCGACAGGATGTTATCCGAAAGATCTTAAAACTGGTATTGTTAGGCCGATTCACAAAGGTGGCAGTTCTCAGGATTACTCTAAGTATCGTCCCATTACAATACTTCCCGTGATCGATAAAGTCATCAAAAAAGTATATATCTAGGGTAATACATAAGTTTTATGCAAGTAACAACATTTTAAGCTCCCAACAATATGGATTTCAAACTAAAAAAAAAGCACGACATTGCTGTTGTCCCGATTCACAGATGACATTAATAGTTATCTGAATGATAAAAAGCATATAATCTTACTTTTCATCGACTATAGTAAAGCGTTTGATACACTTCGGCACGATTTACTCTTACAGAGACTGGATGAGAGTGGTGTGCGGGGTAAGCTACTGTCTTGGTGTAGGGACTATCTCGACAGTCGAACATATCAGGTGAAAGTAGGCAAAGAATTTAGTGATACCGTAAATGTTACAGAAGGCACAGCACAAGGATCTGTTCTTGGACCCTTACATTACTTGAGCTATGTAAACAATCTCGACAGTGTAATCAAACGCTGCTCTGTATTCCAGTTTGCGGATGACACCTGTCTGGTTGCTGCTGACAAAGATATCTCAGTGGCCCTAAGCAATATTCAAGCTGACTTTACGGCTTTATGCAAATGGTCACATGACTCCGGGCTAGTACTAAACTCGGAAAAGACGTATGCATGTACACTCTGGTTACAATTGGAAAACTTGCAAAGAAGGAATTGATATTATAGCCCATAACCACGACTGTCTGCATAGTAGCTTGACACATTGTATTGGATCGTGCCGAAAAATTGATCAAGTCAAGGAGTTTACTTATCTAGGCTTAGTAATCGACAACAGATTAAATTGGGCGAAGCATATCGACAAAACATGTACAAGACTACGAGCTATTATGGCTAAATTCTATGCAATAAGAAATCGCGTTCCTTTTTATGTACTACTAACAATGTACAAAGCTCTGGTGGAAAGCATAGTCTCGTACGGATTGACAAGTTATGGCCGCACATACAAAACATATCTTGATAAAATCTATCAACTGCAAAATAGAATTCTTAAATTAATAACTCCTCGCAAAATTAAAAACAAATTTTCAAATAATCCAGACGGACTCTTTAAATTCTGCGGTGTTTTGCCAATTTATATTAAAATTAAGTATTGTTTATTAATCGAGCAATTTTTTCGATCGGAAATACAAACTATAAAAACGGGACGTATAATTACTAGAAGCATATCAAACGAACAACTTGTTGTACCACGATTTAATAATACCTATGGTAAAAGAACCTCTAAATTTATCATACCCAGCCTAATTAATAAATTACCAGTCGAAATAAAAAAAAAAATAAACGAAAAAAATATTAAGATCATTTTAAAGTCATACTTCTCCAAATTATAACAAAGGTGGGAGCAACCTGTATGTTGAGTCTGCAGCGCGCGCTGACTGCGACGGCTCGTATGGCCAAATTAGATAACAAACCGGTTTCTTACTAAACTAAAACACATACGGCTGTCTTGGGTGCGCGCGCGCAGATATGTTTTATTTAATTTGTATTTGCTTTCGTTTTTGATGTTATATAGATATAATGTTCACTTTTTTAAGATACGTATTGAGAACTGTTTGTCCTAGACAAACCTTGTTGAGGTTTTAAGGGCGAATTTATTTTTATATGTAATGATTATAGTATTCGAAATAAATTAAAAAAAAAAATCTGCTTGCCTGTAAAGTCGGTTTTACGGGCGAAGATTTTACGTGACAACGTCTTTTTTCTCGGTAGAATATTTATTGATATGAATATAATTAAATTGCACAATAGGAACAAGGAATTGAATGAAAATAAGAATTGCACAAATTTTAACTATAGAAATATATTTTGTTTACTAAAACATTGTACATGTAAACTTAAACTTAACTAATTCCTATTTGAGTGATTTTGTTGAGGATAGGACGATGATAGGAGAAATATGAAATGAAAGGAAGTGTTTCTGCTGTAATGTGTCTTGCGAAAGTCAAGTCGATAGTTGTTCCTTTTAACGTAGTTGACTTAGAAACGTTTGATACGCAATCAAGATCAATCGTAACGTTACCGAGCGTTACACTTTTTCATAAGTGACTCCCAGCCGCAACCTAATTTAAGACGTTGTCACGTCAAAAAAAAAAAAAAAAAGTAATCCTTTAAAATTATTCGTGACAGGTGGGGCTGGCAGCGGAAAATCGTTTGTGCTGAAAACAATAGTTCATCATATTCGTCGTTGTTATGCTCCAACTACAGACCTACTATTAAATGCTACATATGTAGAAGTATTAGCACGTACAGGTGTAGCAGCACGGCTCGTGAATGGTAAAACCATACACAGCGCATTATGCTTAGGTGTTGAAAAGGGTAAAGCAACAATTTATAGGCAGATGACAGGTCAGAGGCTCGAGGATTTGAGAAAAAAGTGGCGGCACATACGCTGGCTTATAATTGATGAAATATCGATGGTTTCATATGAAGTTTTACGATCAATACATCTTCGTTTACAAGAGCTAAAACTCTGTCGTGATATTTTTTGGCGGAGTAAATGTTTTAGTTTTCGGAGACATCATGCAGTTGTCACCTGTTAAAGGTAGTTGGTGTTTTAAACAACCGATACTATTTCAAGGTGAGCCACATTTGTGGCATTACTTTGGACTCTGTGAATTGAACACAAACGTCCGGCAGCAAAACGATGGCCAGTTCATCGACATTTTAAACAATCTTCGAGTAGGTGAATTGAATATGGAACAATATGAAATTTTACTAGCAAGAAGTCGTGTGCCTTTAATTGGTGATTTTGCTGACGGAGAAGCGGTACGAATTTTTCCAACAATTAAACTAGTTGATGAATACAATGAAAAAATCATAGAGCAAATGGCAAAAACAGTCAAAATTTATACTATAAATGCTAACGATGAATCCAAAGAACCATCCACATATGGCCAAAAGCCAAATCCTTCTTTTATTCCACAAGATCCGAACAGCACAGGAGGATTACCAAATTCGATTAGAATTGCACTGGGTGCTCGTGTGATGCTGCGGATGAACTTAAAAGTATCAGAAGGTTTGGTGAATGGTGTTATGGGAGTGATTAAAAATCTAGAATGGAACGGATTACGTAGAGATCAGCTAGAAAAAGGAGAACTCCCAAAAAACAATTTTTATTGAATTTGATGACAAATCCATAGGTAAAAGTATCAAAAATGAAAATGGATGGATTCCAATTGTACCACAAAGTTTAACGTTTCAGGGTCTTAAAGGATACGGCAATATAGAGAGAATAATGTTTCCAATAATTTTAAGTTGGGCCGTTACAGTCCACAAATTGCAAGGCACGACCGTTGAAAAGGCAGTAATTTATCTTGGCAAAAAAATATTTGCCAGAGGTCAAGCTTATGTAGCCTTAAGTCGCGCAAAAAGTTTGACAAGAGTTGCTATTTGTGCACTGGACCAACGGAAATTATTCAATAATCCATGCGATAAATCAGCTTTGGCGGAATTGCAAAGGATCAGAGGCTTAATTTAAGAATTTTAGACCTATAGAAGGACAGACGAACTGACGTACGGAAGGACGGACTAACGTATAGACGGACTGACGGATGGATGGACGGACGGACAGACGGACTGACTGACGGACGGATGGACATACTGACGAACGAACAGACGGACTGATGGATGGACAGGTGGACGAACGGACCATTTTGTGTTTGCTTCCCTCTTGGATTTGGAATGTATCATACTGTATATATAATCTTTCACTAGTCAAGACCTTTCATATGATGCCCATATCGTCGATAAAATATTTTTCACAACACCAGTCGTGTGGTAAAAAATACTTTTTCCCCCATTTTGTGGCGGCAGCCATCTTGGATTTGAAATTTATTACAGTGCATAGTTTTTCACTAGTTACGTCTTTTCATTTGATGTCCATATTGATAATATTGTAACATAACTTAATGTAATACACCATTTTGTGGTGGCGCCATCTTGAATTTGGGATTTATAATACTGTGTAGTCTTTTACTAGTCAAGCCCTTTTATGTGATACCCATATCGTCAATCAATTATTTTTTTTAAATACCACTCGTGTTGTAAAAATATTTTATTCGCCATTGGCAGCCACCTATGATTTGAAATTTATTAAATGCACAGTATTTCACTAGTGAAGTCTTTTCATTTGAGACCCATATTGATAATATAGTAACATAACATAATGTAATTCCAGAGATGTGACGTATCTTAAATAAAAGTATCTAAAATACAGATACAAGATACAAAATACGTATCTACATCTTGTATTTCAAATACTTTTTAATTTTTGTATTTTGTATCTTTTATTTAGATACATTTTCCGGTTATCTTAGTATTTTGAAGATACTTTTTTCCGTAAGATACTTTTACTAAAATAAACTTTAAAAAAACAGTTTTTCTCTCCGAAAGCAACTGAATGATGCGCGTCGTTTAAAAAAAAGTCGCGGATATGGTCGGAAACCAAATGATAGATGGCGACACTATCGTTCTACAAATGTCATCGACTAAGATGTCCCATCTTCATTCCTGTCACTGTCAATCATTCCGCATTTTTTTCGAATGCACGTGTTGTATGGTGTTTCGAATAGAGATGATCGATATTAGAAAAACATCGATGTTAACATCGAACGTAAAACATCGATGTGCAAAAAACATCGATATCTAAAGACATGGATATTTTCTGTACAAAAAAATTACGAAATTTGTTTACTGTTATTTTAATTTAAACCGGCACAGGAGTAGGAATGGACCATATATACATATATCGATGTTTTTAAAACACTCAATGTTTTCTTACAATGCATCGAATCAATCCGATGTATTGTTAATTTTAAAATATAGATCACACACCGATATTTTAAATAATAAATATAGTAAATAAGGTGAGTCAGTAAAAGTGATATACTCAGATAAATATTTTATATTAATCCAAGTTATGTTCTGTGCAAAATAAGAAAAAATATATTTAATCTCTCGCACTAAAGAATAAAATCTTTTCTTTTTATGATATTAACTAGCAGTACCCCGCGGTATTACCCGTGTAGTTCCCGTTATTTTTAACCCCCGACCAAAAAAAGGGGTGTTATAAGTTTGACGTCGATGTCTGTCTGTCTGTGTGTGTGTCTGTCTGTGGCACCGTAGAGCTCAAACGGATGGGCCGATTTCGATGCGGTTTTTTATTTGAAGGTTAATTTCCGTGCGGATGTTCTTGGCTATGTTTGGATAATATCGATTCAAGATGGCCGCCTCCACAAAATGGCGGCCAAAATATTTGTTCACAACCTACCTCAATATAGGTATCAAATGAAAAGGTTTGACTAGATAGTATAGATAACAAATCCGAGGTAGTCAAGGGGTTAGTCAAAATTTTTAATTTTGTTCTTGTTTGGGATAAAAATGTCTTCCAGACTGGGGTTGAAAGTGTTCCAAAGTTACGACGTGATTGAGCGACAAACATCCATACAACGACATTTATAATATTAGTAGGACTAGCAGGATATATCGATGTGACAATCGGATGTTACATCGGAAAAAACATCGATGTTTTATTTCATTTTCGATTACTACGACGTAATTGAGCAACAAACATCCAATATATCTAATGTTAAAACATAAAATAATTTAATAAACAGAACCAAAATTAAAAAATTTGGTTAACCCCCGACTACCTCAGATTTGTTATATTTACAACATTCTACTAGTCAAGCCATTTCATTTGATACCATATTGAGGTAGTTGTGAAAAAAGATATGTATTTCGCCATTTTGTAGTGGCGGCCATCTTGGATTTGAAATGTAACATAGTGCAAAGTATTCTATTAGTAAAGCCCTTTCGTTTAATACCCATATTGAGGTAGTAGTGAAAAAAATAATGTAATTCGCCATTTTGTGGTGGCGGCCATCTTGGATTTGAAATTTGTTATAGTATATAAGGTTCTACTAGTCAAGCCCTTTCATTTGATACCCATATTAAAGTAGGTTGTGAAGAAATATCTTGTCCGCCATTTTGTGGAGACGGCCATTTTGAATCGATATTAACCAAACATAGCTAAGAACATCCGCACGGACATTAACGTTCAAATAAAAAAACCGCATCGAAATCGGCCCATCCGTTTGAGCTCTACGGTGCCACAGACAGACAGACAGACCGATAGACAGACATCGACGTCAAACTTATAACACCCCGTTTTTTGGTCGGGGGTTGAAAAAAAAACGTCGTAAAAAAACAAGTCTCGCCAGTTGTTTTTTACATTTACTCAGAACGTTAGACGTAAAAAGTTCTGAGATCCATGTAATACCAAGTCAATTATTATTAATTTGGTCAGTCCCTACATACGGGACCTTCTGTTTTAAAAGGTCTAATAGTAGTCATTTCAGTACAAAAAATCTTTAACATTTAAATAGATATATTGACTTGGCCATCGCATGAAAACACAAACACAAGTTCACTTATTAATTAACTGCATATGAAATAATGACTTTGCAGTATTATACATTTATACATGGGATTACAAAGTTAGTTATTTATTTAGTTAGTTAATGCGTCTGGAAAACTGGACCGAATAATTATTGAAAAATTAGTTTAGAAGTTTAGTTATTCCTTGATTTATACACTAAACACTAACTATATTCTCATTTACCTGATCCTTGTTATCAACGCGATATATTTATTCGAAAATTGTTTTCTCGGATGAATAAACTTAAGTTCAATTATACGTTGTTTTCTTACAAAAGTATTTTATCTTTAAAAAGTATTTGTAAGATACGTATTTTGTATCTAGTATTTCAGATACCTTTTTAGAAAAGTATTTGTATCTGGTATCTGAAATCCTTTTTTCTTAAGTATCTTGCATCTTGTATTTCAGATACTTTGTATAGGGTATCTTATACATCTCTGTGTAATTCACCATTTGTCATAGTGTATATATAATATTCTACCAGTCAAGCCCTTTCATTTGATACCCATATTGAGATAGACGTGAAAAAAAATGTAATTCGTCATTTTGTGGTGGCGGCCATCTTGGATTTGAAATTTGTTATAGTGCATAGTATTCTACTAGTCAAGTTCTTTTATTTGATACCCATATTGAGATAGTAGTAAAAAAATTGTGTAATTCGCCATTATGTGGTGGCGGCCATCTTGGATTAGAAATTTGTTATAACTATTCTGTGTTTGCTGCCATATTGTATTTAAAACTTATCGTAGTATTTTGCTAGACAAGCTCTTTCATATGATACCCATATCGAGGGGTGTTGTTAAAAAATATTTTACTCTCCATTTTGTGGCGGCAGCCATCTTGGATGTGGAATTTATCATACTGTATTGTATCTGTATTTGTATTTGTCTTTCACCAGTCAAGCCTTTTCATATGATACCTATATCGTCGATAAAATTTGGATTATCGACTTGGATTTGAAATTTATTATAGTGCATAGTTTTTCACTAGTTAAGTTTTTTCACACTCGCTCGTCCACTTAATCCACTGCGGCCTTTCTGTGCACTCTTTCTATAACGCCCGCTCTGCCTCAAACGCATAAAACACATTCACGATCGTTTGCATACTCACACACTCTCTTACACACAAGCGCCCTACACACAACACACACGCACCCTCACACACACACACACACACACACACACACACACACTTTTGTATCCCATAATTCACAATGTATGATTTCTGTTAAGGATGATGCAACCCCGCTGCCTCAAACAGCCGGGTTGCATCTTCCTCCAAAATAGCAGTTGTGAAAGGTACTGGATTTCACAACACAGGACTTCCCCTAGTGTGGAATCCAGGGCTCAATTAAACCAAGTATTTATGCTGAATTACTTTAACTACATTATTTTTATAACTGCTACATTGTTTTGGCTCAAATAAAGTTTATTTTATTTTATTTTATTTTTATTTGATACCTACCCATATTGATAATATTGTAACATAACATAACATAATGTAATTCGCCATTTGGTGGTGGTGGCCATTTTGGATTTGAAATTTGTCATAGTGTATAGTATTCTACCAGTCAAGCCCTTTCATTTAATACCCATATTGAGATAGAAGTGAAAAAATTATGTATTTCGTCATTTTGTGGTGGCGGCCATCTTGGATTTGAAATGTATTATAGTGTATTATAGTATTCTACCAGTCGAGCCCTTTCATTTGATACCCATATTGAGATAGAAGTGAAAAAATTATGTAATTGGCCATTTTGTGGTGGCGGCCATCTTGGATTTGAAATTTGTCATAGTGTATAGTATTCTACCAGTCAAGCCCTTTCATTTAATACCCATATTGAAGTAGGTTGTGAAGAAAAATTTTGTCCGCCATTTTGTGGAGGCGGCCATCTTGAATCGATATTTACCAAACATAGCTAAGAACATCCGCACGGAAATTAACCTTCGAATAAAAAAAACCGCATCGAAATCGGTCCATCCGTTTGAGCTCTACGGTGCCACAGACAGACACACACACAGACAGACAGACAGACAGACAGACAGACAGACAGACAGACAGACAGACTGACAGACAGACAGACAGA
>JADLOZ010000213.1:0-124655 GCA_017562165.1 Ectropis grisescens
TTGTTCACGATGATTTGCGTCATCATCAAAACAGCTACCAAGAAACTCATGGATACTAAAAAGGGTGTGTAGGCTTTGGCATTTTTACGTAAATTGGAGAAGGCGATTTTTTGAAAGAACATTCGTTACTCCTCCTTCGCAAAAACAGCAGTCATTGTTTCGGCGATTGCTTCTAGAAAAGCGGTATCACTCCGTTCTCCTCGATACAACTGGTGAAATACATACCCGTCTTTGATAAACAAGACGCGTTGTGCGCGACTGGCTGCGATCGAACTGTGGGTGACCATCACGATCGTCTGTCCGTTTTGATTGATCTGCTGAAATAATGTCAGTAGTTGATCAGAGGTTTTCGAATCCAGCGCTCCGGTTGGCTCATCTGCTAATAGCAGTTCTGGTTTTGTGATGATCGCTCGTGCGACGGCAACACGTTGCTTTTGTCCGCCAGACAATTCATACGGGTAATGCTGCAATAAATCGGCGATCCCTAAAGTTTGTACAATAGGCTGAAGCTGCAATTCCATTTGTTTGACGGAAACTTTCGATAAAACTAATGGCAATAAAATATTGTCCTTTACCGTAAAAGTGTCCAATAAATTAAAGTCTTGAAAGACAAAGCCTAAGTGATCCCGTCGAAAACTTGCTGCATCTTTTTCTTTGATGGTGGTCAAATCGATGCCATTCAGCTGCATCTCACCCGCTGTCGGTTGGTCTAACGTCGCCATCAAGTTCAGTAGCGTACTCTTCCCCGAACCTGATTCCCCCATGATGGCTACATATTCCCCTTCTTCTACCTTAAAGATTATATTCTTCAACGCTTCGACGGGTTGCCCATTCAGCTGGCTTTGATAGATTTTTTTTACTTGTTGAATGTTTAAAAGTGTCATCTTGTTCCCTCCTTCCTTTTTAGAATAAGCTGACTGGCAGAAAAAAGCGACTTACAATAAAAACCGCAAACTTACAGTGTTGAAAGTTTGCGGCTATCGGTTATTTGTGGTGGGAAAATGAAGTGTGACGATGGTTCCCTGTCCCACTTCAGAATCAATCGCTAAACGGCAGCCGATTTTTTCAGCCGCTTGTTGACTCATATATAAGCCTAGCCCGCTCGCTCGTTGCTGAAAGCGACCATTTTGTCCCGTATATCCTTTCTCAAAAACCCTTGGCAAGTCTTCCTTACGAATACCAATGCCGCTATCTTGAATCACCAAGGCATTGTCTTTAGTGAAAACGTTGATGCCACCGGTTTCGGTATACTTCAAGCTGTTGAAAAGAACCTGTTCAAAAATAAAAACGAGCCACTTTCGATCGGATGTCACCGTCAAATCCACCGCCATGTCCAGTTGCAGATTCTTTTTCGAGAAAAACAAGGCATACTTTTTGATTGTTTGACGAACAAGGGGCGCTAAAGCAATCGACTCAAAGACAAAATCTTCATTGGCTAAATTTTGTCGTAAATAATTCAACATCATTTGCAAGTAATCATTCACCTTAAATAATTCCGCTTTGACCTCCGTCGGTGACAACGAATCGCTTTGCACCAAAAGATCTAGCGCCGCTAGAGGTGTTTTGATTTGATGAAGCCACAAACCGAAATCTTCATAAATTTCTTCATTTTTCATGGTTGCTTTGTAATCGGACAGCGTTTTTTCTTTTGCCAGCTGCCTTAGAAGGGCTTGGTATTCGTCTTCTAAACGATTTCGAGTGGCAGGCAAGAACGCCAACGCCGCTTCCGTCATACATTCTTTTCTTAATAAATGCTGTAGCTGCTTTCTTTTTTGTGCGTAACGAAAATAATGAAAAAGGGAAAGACCTCCTAAAATCACCCCTGAAAAAACCGCATAGTCAATGAAGGGTTCTAATGGAAGGCTGTGAAGAAAGAATAACCCTAGTAGACCCGCACTAAATAGCAGGTAAACGAGATAAAACTTTCCATACAACACGAAATATTCTTTCACATTAGTCATAGGCGTGTTCCTTTTCGATCAAATAGCCTTTATTCTTTACCGTTTGGATCAAATCGGATAGTTCGATCTGGCTCAATTTTTTTCGCAAACGAGTCATATTGACTGCTAATGTATTGTTATCGATGAACTCTTCACTATTCCAGAGCATTTCAATGATGGTCTCTTTGGCTACGATCTTCCCTCGATGCTGCAAAAGCAAGGAAAGAATCCGAGCTTCATTTGGAGAAAGCGGCAACTGTTCCCCCTGATTTTTTAATATATTTTCTGTTGGATAAAAGGTTACTTGCCCTATGTCAAAGGTCAGCGCTTGTTGGTGGCTATACTGATAGCTGCGCCGCAGCAACGCTTGGATTTTTGCCAAAACGAAGGCTAAATCAAAGGGTTTTGTTAAATAATCATCCGCCCCCATGTTCATCGCCATGATTTGATTCATCTGCTGATCCATCGACGAAAGAAAATGATCGGTACTTCTGACGCCTTGCGAATTTCTTGGCACCAATGATACCCATTGTAATAAGGCAAGGAGATATCTAAAAGAACGAGATCAGGTTTGATGTCGTGAAACTCTTGCAAGAGTTCAGCAAAATTCTTGGCCGAATGGCATTCGTACCCCCACTGCTGCAAATAATCGGCTAAAACAGAGACGATCGTCGCATCATCTTCAACCAGATAGATTTTTTGCATGTCTTTCTCCCCTCTGTTGATTATTCGGTCGGTTCTTTAGAGACAGTGTACCAGAAAAGAAAAAGAATCGTCTAGATGGAGGAACATTCCAAAGGACTGTTTTTTCCTTAATCTTCTGCTAAGTGAGCAAGGATTTCTTGGTACCGTCGGGTGGCGAAGGAACTAATTTGTCCTTTTTTACAAAAATTCAGTTTCCCCAGTTTTGGTACAACCCGTTCTACAATAACATTGCCATTTTTAACTTTCGATTCAAACTGCTGCAAAGCCTCCAGAAACCGTGCGTCTTTTCTGGCAGAAGGATAAAAAGACAAGACATACAGATAATAAAAAAGATTGTACCCTCTAAAGGGGTATTCTGTCTGCATAAACAATGTGCCCATTCCGTAATGACAGGGACTGATTGGCTGACGAATCTCCCAATGAGCAAGCAAGCATTCGATTGCTTGATTAAGTGTTTCCATCTGTTCACGATCATGAGTATATCGAAAGGCATCAAGGACCGTTAACGTCGTCATCGGGGTTGAATAGCGGGTCTCCGGGCCGCGACCAAAACTGTATTTATTGCACTTCCAGCCGCCATCTGTTTCCTGAGTAGCAAGAAAATAGTGAAAGGTCTGTTGTAGCCGCGGGTCCCTTGCGTAACCAAGAGCACACAGCGTTCGCAAAGCCAGCGCTGTATGACAGGATAAATCCCCCCTGATGGCGAAATTTTAAATCTGCCATCTTCTCTCCATCCTTGAAAGATCAATGCAGCGGTCTCTTTTAATAAGTTCTCCTCAGGCGACATACCAAGTTCAAGCAAATAATGAGGACACTCTAAGGTTGTAAAGGGTGCTCCTTTCAGTAATTTATGGTCTGGCGTCGACCATAAATCGGCGCCAAGATCATATTGACGGGAAATGATCGCTTCGATATCTTGCTGAACCGTCTGATCCATATTGTTCCTCCTCCATTTCTTAAGTGCCCTGCAATCAACGCAACAATCCTTATTGACCCACAATGCAACAGCTTCTAGAAAGATAAAATCGACGTTTTTCAACACATGAGTTAGATTTTTGTATTCGAATTGTCCAAATAAATTTTAGGAACCAACGAGTTTTTCAGGATGGACGTACTTAAAACAAGAGTGTTCAGATTTTCCTGATGACAGGTTCTAAAAAAGTTTCTCTCTAAACTCGCCTGATTATGCTAGCCCCTATAATGAAAGATCACCTTAATAAGAACGCGCTCACGCAACAATTTAATGCCACACTCTTCTAGTTAAAGGAATCAGGCATAATGAAATAGTTCAAAACGAATGCCTTCTGGGCTTTCAAAGAATAAGGCATAGTAGTTAGGAGCGATGCGCTCTTTGTACTCCATTGGTCGATCGTGAAGGATCTTTACCCCTAAGGCTTTTATTTTGGGAAAGATCGCATCTACTACTTCACGGCTTTCCGCCTTAAACGCCATGTGCTGAACAGAGCCAGGTTTTCTTGAATCGATTTTCTCCTTCTTCCATTCTTTTCGTGGGGAACAAATACCGAAATCAAATGAATCCCCTATATATTCTACTACTTCCATATCAGCATGTTCTAAATACCCAGAATATTTCTTCTGAAGGTCGAAACCTAATAGTGCAAATAATTGATCATAAAAACCTTCTGCTTTTTTTACATCATTGACTGTGATTTGGATATGGTGAAACTGAATGTTCATAATCGCTCCTTTCTGGCTAACAAAATAAGTGTTTCAGGAAGAAAAGCCGCTTGCGGAAGTTTGATTCAATGGGATTAGCCAGGAAGCTCATTTAATGTAGAAATCACCATTTCCATTGCCTTTGCTACCTCTTTAGGCAACTTATTATAGCCATCATTTTCTGTTTCTTGAGCCAAAATAAAGTCCAGCCGTCCTTGCATCCGCTCTCTTAAATGAGCAACATAAGAGGCATCTTGAAAATCGACTTCGAACCCTGTTACTGGCAGGTAACTCATTTCTGTGATTTCACCAAACCTCTTAAATTTGGCCTCGCCTTTCACAATTTTTTTCAATCGATGTCAGCGTGACTTCAGGTGTGACCTTCTTGTCTTTGTAAAAGCCTGTATTTAGAATATAACAAGCCGTTTGGTTTTCTTTGAATAAGTTCATGAAATGGGCAAAATCTTCTTTAAAGGATAGACTCTAAATGGATTGGCATAAGGCTCGATGACCAGTTTATCTATATCCGTGGTCTCGACAACATGTTCAGCTGTCGTGCGCTTCGTAGCTAAGGTCAAACCAAAAACAGCGGCTAAAATCGGATCGTCAATTTTTACTACAGGAGGTAGCGTGTCATCTTTCATGATCCAAAATACTGCATCGATCGGCGAATCTAAATGATCCACCCGGTTAGGTGTGACATACCGTGACTTGACGGTTCGACCATTCCCGTTACGAATATCTTGGGTCACAAGCACCTTCTTTCCTTCCTCGTCTCAAAGTAACCCCAACATTTTGACAGGTGATAAAGTAGCGGACATTTGGGTTGGTTAATGGATAATCCTGCGTTTTATCAAAATAAGAAGGCTCCAGAGCAGTGGACGCACCGTTTGTTTGATTGATCACAAACGCATCGTCATGCAGAACCTTGATATCATATTTGCCATCATGTTCTGCCAATGTAATGGTCGATTTTCCTGATCCTGAAAGACCAAAAGCAGCCATCGTAAATGTTCGATTCGGTAGCTGATATTGCTTCATTCCTCCATGACACGCCACAAAGCCATTGCGATGCGCGGTAGCCCAAGCCAAAGTTAATGTCGCTTTTTTCAATTCACCAAAATAGTTTAAGCCTAAGACTGCCGCAACATTGTGTTCAGGATCAAAGAGAGATAGCCCATAGGGAAAATCAGGATGTGTCCAGTCCGGATCAGCGTACAAGAATATATCTGTCTCTGGATAGTTCTTGGAGTGTTGATACCTTTCCTGCCATGATTTCGTCAGCATTTGAAAATTCAACAAATAAGAATAAAAATTGGTTTCATAGTACTCTGGTAGCAACAGGTGTGCTTTGACCATAAACGCTTCGTCTAACCCTACAACAACTTCACCGCCATAGAATTTTTTACGTGTCCCTTGAAATAAAGCATCTCTTAAAATCCCTTCATACAATTTTCGATCAATCCCGGGATGTCCGATGATGCGTCGAGCTGCCGCTGTCCGTCCAACAACTTTTCCGTCATTAAACACGATGACTTTAGCATCCTCTGGTAGTCCTAACTCCTCGGTGTGTGTGACCCGCATATCCGTAAGAATAGCACCAGAAGATTCTTTTGCTAAGCAATAGGCAGTGGCTAGATCATGAATCCAAGTGACATTGTTCCCATAAAAAGCTGACTCTATCAACACTTTAAAACTCGACAAATGCGTATTCTGCGGTGTAATCTCTTTGTGTGAAAATGCACGAATCGTTGCCATGTGTAATCCCTCCTAACAAAAATTTTCTATTCACTACGTTTATTATAATACTTTCTAATCACCACACGCCATATTTTTATACACATTAACTATAAATTGCCGACAAACCATTTTGTTAAAGGATTTGGCTGTCTGCATATTTGTAGCTTCACTGCTTTTTGCATTGATTTTGTCCCCGCTCATCATTAGTGAGAAAGAACAAAAAACTGGAACAAAAAAGAATGTCTTTCTGTTCCAGTTTCTGGTTTTATATTTCATCCATTCTAAACGTCACAATCGACGTAACTAGATAGACAGATGGGTTTTAGTTGCTTATTTCTCAATTGACTTGCTTTCTCTAGTAACTTTGCTATCGTAAGATTTTATGACATTTACCATAAAAAGAATTCAAAATCAAAATTGCTGAAAAAACTTGTTGTTTCTTAACCACGTTCTAACAACGACACACTCCACATGGGTCGTTTGTGGGAACAAATCTACAGGTTGAACTTCTTTTGTCACATACCCTTCTTCCGCAAACAACGCGAGATCACGAGCCAAGGTTGCTGGATTGCAGGAAATGTAAACGATGCGCTCTGGTTTAACCGCAGCAGTCGTTTCGATAAAGCTAGCATCTAAACCTTTGCGAGGTGGATCAACGAAGACGACTGTCGGTTGAATGCCTTCGCGTAGCCATTGCGGCATGATTTTTTCGGCTTTACCGATAAAGTAATGCACGTTTTCGACACCATTTCTTTTGGCATTGGCTTTGGCATCGTTCACTGCTTCAGGAATGACTTCCATCCCTAACACTTCTTTCACGCGATCAGCCAAACTAATCCCGATCGTTCCGATTCCTGCATAAGCATCCACAACGACATCATTTTCAGACAGTTGCGCCATCTCGAAGGCGGTTTGATACAAGACTTCTGTTTGCGCTGTGTTGACTTGGTAGAAAGATTTCGCTGAGATTTGGAAGGTTTTACCTAATAATTGATCATCGATCGATGACTTGCCATACAACACACGCTCGAATTCCCCCATGATCACATTGGTTTTTTCTTCATTGATGTTTTGAATGACAGAAACAACTTCTGGAATCTCTTCGTGGATCACTTCCGCGATTTCTTCTCCTTTGAAGAATTTCGGTTTACGTGTCACTAATACGACCATCATTTCACCTGAGTGATGCCCACGACGCACGACAATGTGGCGTAAGAACCCTTCATGGGCTTCTTCATTGTAGGCTTTGACATTGAACCGCTGCAAAATATCTCTGACTTTGATGATTGCTTGATCGATGTTTGGATCTTGAATATAAAAGTCTTCGATCGGTACCAGAGTATGGCTGTTTTTGCGGTAAAATCCAGTCGTTAATTCCCCATGGATTTTTTGCACAGGGATTTGCGCTTTGTTGCGGTAACCAAATGGTTTTTCCATTCCGATTGGCGCATTGACTGTGATTTCAGGCAATTTGGCGATTTTAGCCAAAACATTCTCTACTTGCTGCTGTTTGAAGGCTAATTGTTTGTCATAGCTCAAATGACTCAATGGAGCGATCCCGGTGCGCAACAATGCTTCATTCGGCAATTCTTGCCGATCAGGACTTGCTTGCAACAATTTCATCACTTTGGCAAAACCAAATTTGTTGCCGACTTTCAACACTTTGACTAAGGCACGTTCATTTGGCAGGGTGTTTTCAATAAATAATAAGTACCCATCGACTTTGGCGATCCCATTTCCTTCATGGGAAAGATCCAAAATATCAACTTCAAGTTCCTGATTCTTTTTAACAGGATAATTTTTCATAGATTTCTCCTTTGTGCTTGCTTTCTTCATTTTAAAAAGGAATGGCCGAAATTGCAAGCGGTGTTTATTCTAACGGTTCAACTTGACTTCGAGCAAAAAAAGAACCGAAGGAGGGAAATCGGCTGATTGCTTTTCTAGGGGTTGCGGCGAAGAGCCGCTGCAACACAGGAGCAATCCCTTTTCCATCCTTCGGAAAATCGAACAGATCAGAAGTGTTTAAAACTTTTGATCACTGTTTTAGTTATCAGTTATTTTTCTTTTTCTGTGATTTTTCCCGTTCGCTCTTGTTCAAGATTTGTTTTCTTAAACGAATGCTTTCTGGTGTTACTTCACAGTATTCATCATCATTCAAGAATTCCAGTGATTCTTCCAAAGAAAGAATACGAGGTTTCTTGATAACTGAGGTTTGGTCTTTGTTTGCAGAACGGACGTTGGTCATTTGTTTTGCTTTCGTGATATTGACCGTTAAGTCTTTGTCACGAGAGTTTTCACCAACGATCATTCCTTCGTACACTTCGGTACCTGGTTCAACGAAGACCGTTCCACGTTCTTCAATACTCATGATCGAGTAAGTCGTTGCTTTTCCTGTATCGATCGATACAAGTGCGCCTTGATGACGGCCACCAATTTGTCCTTGGATCATTGGCAAATATTGATCGAAGGTGTGGTGCATGATGCCGTAGCCGCGAGTCATTGATAGGAATTCTGTCGTGTAACCGATCAAGCCACGAGCTGGTGCCAAGAAAATGATCCGTACTTGTCCATTCCTGTATTGATCATATCTTGCATTTCTGCTTTACGCATTCCCAATGATTCGATTACTGATCCCATGTATTCTTCTGGGGTATCGATTTGCACCCGTTCAAATGGTTCGCATTTCACGCCATCGATTTCGCGTTCGATAACTTCTGGACGAGAAACTTGCAATTCAAAGCCTTCACGACGCATATTTTCGATCAAAATTGACAAATGAAGTTCGCCACGTCCAGAAACGATCCATGAATCAGGTCCGATTGGATCCACACGCAATGAAACGTCTGTTTGCAATTGCGCCATTAAGCGTTCTTCAATTTTACGAGCGGTTACGAATTTTCCTTCGCGACCCGCAAATGGTGAATTGTTCACGATAAAGGTCATTTGCAAAGTTGGTTCATCAATGTGTAAAACAGGTAATGAATCTTGATGATCGATTGGTGTAACAGTTTCACCAACGAAGATATCTTCCATCCCAGAAACGGCAATCAAATCACCGGCTTTGGCTTCTTGGATTTCTAAACGTTTCAAACCGAAGAAACCGAAAAGTTTCGTCACACGGAATTTTTTAACTTCTCCGTTTAATTTCATCAATGCAACTTGGTCGCCGACTTTGATTGATCCGCGGAAGACACGGCCAATACCGATACGTCCAACGTAGTCATTGTAATCAAGCAATGATACTTGGAATTGCAATGGTTCGTCGCTGTTGTCGATTGGCGCTGGAATATGTTCGATGATCGTATCAAACAATGGTGCCATCGTTTTTTGTTGATCGGCAGGATCATCTGATTCACTTGAAGTTCCATTGATCGCAGAAGCGTAGATCACTGGGAAGTCCAATTGGTCATCGTCGGCACCTAATTCAATAAATAGTTCTAAGACTTCATCGACAACATGCTCAGGACGAGCAGATGGTTTGTCGATTTTGTTGACAACTACGATTGGCACTAAGTGTTGTTCCAACGCTTTTTTCAATACGAAACGTGTTTGAGGCATCGTTCCTTCATAAGCATCAACAACCAAAACAACACCATCGACCATTTTCATGATCCGCTCTACTTCACCACCAAAGTCCGCGTGTCCTGGGGTATCCATGATATTGATTTTTGTACCGTTGTATTCAACCGCTGTATTTTTCGCTAAGATCGTGATGCCACGTTCTTTTTCGATCGCATTTGAATCCATCGCCCGTTCTTGTAATTGGGTATGGCTATCTAACGTTTGGGATTGTTTCAATAATTCATCAACTAATGTAGTTTTTCCGTGGTCAACGTGGGCAATAATAGCGACGTTGCGGATATCATTTCTAATATTCAATTTATAAACTCCTTTTTTGGTGACATTGCACTCGACAAGCCATTATACCAGAATTTCTTTCTGAAATATAGTGCAAAGTTTTCATTTTTACAGAAAAAGCAGACATCTTAGCGATATCTGCTCCAATTTATCCTCGTTTTGGCATAGAATGCCTTACGGGAAACAACAATTTCAGTTCAAACCAGCCATCTTCTGTTTGGATCACCATCGTTCCTTTGTATTTATTCACCGTTTCGCGGACACTTTTTAATCCATACCCATGAAAATGTTTGTCTTTCTTGGTAGTGATCGGCAAGCCGTTTTCAAACGTTAAGGGTTCTTCGTAGCGATTTTCTAGGCAGATCAAAAGCATCTCCCCTTTACGGCTGATTTTCAATTGAATCAAGCGATTATCTTCTTTGGTGATTTTGCGGACACTTTCAATGGCATTGTCGATAATATTACCAAAAACCGTACTGATATCCACTGAATTCATAAAAGAAAGGCTTGCCCCATCTGCAATCACGGTGAAGGTGATTTTTTCTTTCTGACAAAAGATTTGTTTTCCTGTCAAAACAATATCTAACACACTATTGCCAGTGTCCATCCTTAAGTCATACGAGTTGATTTCTTTTCCATGACAGCCAAATAATCCTGTGTCTCCTGTGAGAGAGGATCATTTTTCAAAATATTGATCAAGTGTTTCAGGTCGTGATACTTTTGATTAATGATCTCAATGCTTCTTTCCGAGGTTTGATAATTGATCATTTGATTTTTAGCAAGCTTTCTAACTTCTGAACCTCAAATTTTTGTTTCATTTCATTCAATTGAACGTGGTAGGCAAACAGCAGCGCCACTCCCCCAAAATCCACCATCGTTCGAATATTAAAAATATCTCTAGCCATGCTGCCACTAAAAGGAGTATTTTGATACACATAGCTGATATTGCTCATGGTGAAAACAACGATCACGATGATCATCACCGAAGTGATTTCTCGATAGGTGATCACTTGTTCGGCACTTTCGATCACAAATCGTTTTTCCAATTTGTACAAAAGGCCTAACAGCATACTGCATCCCAAAAATAAACGCATAGGTCCCGATATAATCGAAGGAAACTTTGAAATCCAGTACAAGGAAATAGTAGATTTGATACGTGAGTGATGCAGCAAATTCACCTACGATAAATGCCCGTGCAGTGAAATACAAGGCATTTTTCCACGGAATCTCAGCAGTGGTAAAAAGAAATAGAAACATTATAAGTGCTGAAATGATAATGATCGGAATAAAATAGACTTGTGAGACATCGGCATTGATGATTTCCATATGCAGATACAAGATCAAAAGGAATACAAAGACCCGCCCAATTTTTTTCTTGGTTAGCTTCTCTGTTTTCGTCAGTAATACGAAAAGTAAGGTACTCATCCAATAAGCGATCGCATAAAAAATACCTGGAGTTTCTGATAGTTGATACGGGGACAAAATTGCTTCACCTCATCTAATAGTCATTTAGACATGCCATTGTTTCGCCAGTGTATCCATGATCAATTTGCGTTTTCCTCGGCTGATAGGCAGCTCTGCTTCTCCAACGATCACAGTTGAATGATTAATACCCGTGATATGCCTCAGATTGACAATAAACCCGCGATGGATTCTCAAAAATCGATCCGGTTGTAACTGCTGCTCCAATTCCCGCATGACACCGATCGATTCCAATTCTTGATCAGTTAATTTAAAAATCAATTTATGTCCTTGGCTTTCCACGTACTGAATCGCATCTTGATTGACGCGATAATAATTCTGTCCGGCTTTGATACGCAGAAAACTGTCTTCTTTCATCTTCAGTCGCTTGATTGTTTTTTTTAAGTACTCCGACAACGAATAATAATTAAAGGGTTTAAGGATATAGCCAAGTGCATTGACATCATAGCCTTTGACTGCATATTGCGCCGTACTGGTAATAAAAATGACGAAGACATCAGAATCCCGCTTGCGAATTTCCTCGATCGCTGACATTCCATCGATCGATGGTAGATGGATATCCATCAGCAGCAAATCAAATTCCGAGTCATAACGTTCTACGAAATCATACCCATCATGAAAGGTTTCTAATTGAAAAACGACTCCTTCTTTTTCTTGAAATGTCTGTAAATATGACAAGAGCTGTTGCCGATATTCTTCTTGATCTTCCACGATTCCAACACGGATCATGCGCTCACCAGCCCGCTGCGTTTTTTTATAGTCATAGTGTTTAATCTCCTTCTTTAAAAATGTAAAGCGTTTTTTTCGTCTTTTTTCTTCTTTTATTTTAACATAATTCGTTATTTATGAAGCGATTGTTTTTACGCAGGAAAAGCATAGAGAACGAGCGCTTTCACGTCTTCTCTATGCTTTATTTTTATCGCTTTACTCGGTAACTGTTTTCTTCTGTCCAACATCGAAAAAGGCTGCGATGACAGAGATCAACCAAGTGGCTACGAAGATAACAATGATCATGATGGCTTGTGAGCCAGCATCGAACGCCGCTTCATTGTTCATTTCAAGGTTAGAACCGAAAATATAGCCAAAGGATTCAAGTCGCATGCTGATGAAGCGCACTCCACCTAAGATAATCAATAAACTAGCTGCGATACGACTGATATCAGCTGCCATTAGCAGAGATTTGGTTTTTGCATAAAAGGATAGCCCAATCGTCAAAAGCAGTAATACTAGCGCTGCTGCTAACAAATACAAAACATTGACTTGCATGTCTTGATAATACGCTTTATTAACGTTGGAGATATACAAGAAGACCAAACTCGTCGTGAGGACGAAAACCAGCAGATAGATATACAAACTGATTTTTTGTTTCTTTAACATTGTCATCATTGTTCCGCTCCCTTCTTCTTCATTGAAATAAAGACATAGCCACCAAAGCTAATAACTGCTACTGCAAGGCCGCCATAGATTCCAACGGTCATGGCTGTCTCCCACCATGGTGTAATTCGGATCGTCTGAACATTTTGGGCAGCACTTTGGGCATAGGCGTATAATTGATACTTCATATTTTCTCTCGCTTGCTCAACAAATTGTGCATCTTGTGCCGCCAAATCGACGGTCAAGTAAGGCCAGGCCTCTAAAACATTCGCCATGGTCTCATTTGAAGCAAAATCTGCCATCATCGTAACGCCTGCCATAATAATGGATTCTGGACGGAAGTAGCCGTTGTTGTTGACCATATCTGTCGTCAATAAGCCATTAAAGCCCCACTCTTCTCGTAAAATATTGATCAACATTGGGACAGAATTATTCCCATTCGTTGCACCGATCCGACTGAAGGTCACCATCGCTCCTAATGCACCAGCATCTTCAAAGGATCCTGGAAGGCGCAAATCGCCTTCACGGGCTTTTTGCTCCGTCATATAAGGCGCGATGCCACTTCGTTGTGTTTCTTGATCATTAAATGCCAGATGTTTTGGACCGATTATGATTCCGTAGTCCAAGGCACCTTTGACTGTATTTGCCGACATATAATTAGACAACATTGGGTCTTCCGAATAGTATTCATGGTTTCTTCCGTTGTAAGGGGTCCGATGAATATTAGCTGCTGTCCCCAAATCAAGTAATTTCCACTCCATAGACCGTCATTACCAAGTAAGTTGCCCCATTCTTCTGCCAGCTCATGACTAAAGGTGCTGCCGACGATCGTAGCATTTGCCATCGTTCCTAGATGGTAATCAGCATTTTCATCCTCTTCATTTAACCCTCGACCACTTAGCGTTGTGCCGAAACCATTCGGACCGTCATTTTGATAAACGAGTGGCGAATTGATTTCTTCAATGACATCACTCGTACTTCCACCTTTAGCGATTCGCGGTATCAAAATGTCTAAAGGAATCTGATTGACTAGCTGATCCCAACGAATATCATCGATGTCAGTGACCCCTGCCATATCAGAAAACATCAATGGGTCTTCGATTCCATCTACATTGGCTTCCCATTTTCCGTAAATTGATAGTTTTCATTCGAAAGGTTTTGGACCCATTCTTCCACTTTATCACCGTCGATCGTCAAATCGTCATAGGTTCGAGGAAAAGTGCCTGCCCAATCTTGGCGAGTAAGATAGGTGGCATAGTCTGGTTTGTAGTAGTTGATGTCGGCATCTTCCAGCTGGTTCACGATCGCTGTGCCATTTTCAGAATAAGCAAATGTTTCTTCGTCAACGGTTCCTTCTTCGCCGATCGCCACACTCACCACCTGAGCTTCATTTCCATCGGTATCATGCCCTTTAGCTGCCAATACTGCATTGACGGCTTCGTGTGCTCCGTCACCAACAGCAAAATAATAATCGCCGCCATCTAAAATATAGCCGCCTAATCCGTCTTTCGCTGTCGAATCCCAGCTGGCCATATATTTCATGTCAACTTCGATCGTAACTGTTTGCGATTCAGAAGGCTCTAATAGCTCTGTTTTCTCAAATCCGATGAGATTGACAGCCGCCTTTTCGATGTTTCGCTCACGATTATAGTCCGTGTATGGCGCATTAAAGTATAGCTGGCTAGCAAATTTACCGCTTACATTTCCTGTATTGGTAACAGTCACTGTCGCAGTTACTTTATTGTTTTCTTCGTCGATATCGATCGCATCTAAACGCTGGTCAAAGGTCGTATAAGAAAGACCAAACCCAAAATCATAGGTCACTTCATTGGCATAATCCCAAACGTCTGCCCCATCGATCGCACCGACGTTGCTATCGGCTTGTCCAGCACCGACCACTGTATCATAATAGCGGGTTTCATAATATTTATAACCGGTATAAATTCCTTCGGCTTGGATCAAGTAGTGGTCGGCAGCTAATGACGCATCCCCACCAAAGCTTCCTAACGGAGAAGTTGCTGGTAGATCACCCATCAAAGATTCCTCAAAACGGATTTGAGATAAATCATCCAACTCAATCTTACCAAAGTTTTGCATCGCTGGTGAATTCGCAGTAGCAACAGCATAGGTATCCGTCAAGCGTCCTGAAGGATTGACTGCCCCCGTCAAAATATCGGCAACACCTAAGAAGCCATAAGCACCAGGGAATCCAACGTACAAAATAGCATCGATGGCATCATCTTTTTCCAACTCATCGATCTCCATCGTTGAACTGCTGTTGATCATGACGATCACGCGATCGAAGTTTTCTTTTGCAAGCTCAATCAAGGCTTTCTCGTTTTCAACTAGGCCTAGCGGCGTATCCGTCCCATAAACTTCTTGATCGATTCCTTTTTCTCCAGGATAGTAATCACTGCCCTCAGAGCCTGGTCGTGAAATCACCACAATAGCGGCATCATTATACTCAGCAAAGCTTTCTGTAAAGTCGGAATCATCATTTTGTGCCGTCTCATAAAAGATCTGTTGCTGGTTCAGATGGTTCATAAGGGTTGAAAAATTAGCTGGACGATGCCCGTAGATCGGAACGGTATTCCCAAAACGCTCAAAAGAGCCGGTCTGGATCTCCCCCAGACCATTGTAGATCTCCGTCATCGTAGGATTTAATTCAAATCCTCGTTCCTCTAAAGCTTCTTGCAGATTGATTTGGGAATCGCCAACAACGGTACTCCCATTGTCCCACCTAAAAATGGATAAGCACTCCCCATCCCCAACAAGGTGACCCGATTCTCTGTTTCCGCTAGGGGCAACGCTTGATTTTGATTTTTTAATAAAACGGTCCCTTCTGCTGACATTCGTTCACCCAGGTCACGATGTGCTTGGATCAGCTCCGCACTAGTTTCGTAATCAGAAGTGAATTTGTCATCATTGATGATTTTGGTACTTGAAGTCCCAAGGGCACCATCAATGATCGGGCGCCACTGATCCGCAACGCCGGTCAAACCCATCAAAGCACCTGACATTGATAATGACAGTGCAGTCATCCCTCTGCATAGTCGTGATAAATTTTGATTCATAGAAATTTCCTCCTTTTTTAATCACACAATTTCACAGTTAATACTTTTTACGATTTTTCTCTCTGTGTCCTCCTTTATGTTTTCATCGCTTCTTGTGATTGTTTTGCCCGTTGTTCTTCTAAAATCAATCGTTCTTGCGGATCGATCCATTCTCCTCCTGATTGCAACACTTTTTCCTTCTGACTAGCCAAAATCAATGCCTGGTCTTCTTTCGTGTGCTTTTCTACGGTTAGAAAAAGGAGCAAGATGGCGATACCCGCATAACAAATCAACTCAAATCCTAAAAATGCCCAAACAAGAACGGACGAAACTTGTGCGTTTTGGGTGACAGCAGTCGGATCATAGCCGCTGAGCGTCAGTAAACTGTTGACTAAGGCATTCCCAACACCTGTCAGACCTACCATGATCGAACCGTAAACAGACATCGTAAAACCATCGCTACGAAAGCCATTTTTGGCTTCTAAGTGATCCAGTACATCTGAAAGGAGCGCTAGTGTCACAAACATTGCAGGCACAGCACCGATCCTTTTAAGACTAAGCCGATGGCAACCGTTGTGAAATCATGGACATCGATAAAACTGATCAAACCGCCAATCACGGCAAAAACGATCCCTAGCAAAACGGAATTGCGTTTACCCAGTTTGTTTGCCAGCGGCCATGCCACCAACATCCCAATTGCGGTCGGTAAACCAGCGATCAAACCTAGTGAGCCCATTGCGACACCGGCAGAGGCTTCGTCGACCACGGAACTAAACATCCAGCGAGCGTAATACCCCATCGATCCGTTTTTTACGAGCCCACCGAACTGGAACAAGAAGAAGTAAGAGATGATCAACCACCAATACTTATCCGAAATACAGGCGGAGAACTGCTTTTTCAAAGAAATCTTCTCTTCTTTGATCGCTAGTTTGGCGTTTTCTTCAGTGATTCGTTCTCGGGCAAAGTAATACTCTAAGAAAATGGCTAGAAACGTCGTGACACATAAAAAGATCATCATCACGCGCCAGTTGTTATAGCTAGCTGCTCGATCGATCACACCCTCCGTCGAAACGAAAAGATAGCTTTGTAACAAGATCGGCACTAAGATACTTCCGCCTAACCCGACAGCCGCTACACCCGAGGCATTAGAAAATGTCGCTAATTTGCCGCGCTGATTACTATCTCGTGTGGATAAGGCGACCATGGAACTATGTGCTGTGTAAAAGAATGGATAGGCTACGGCGTAATAAAAATTATAGGAAAACGCCAGCCAGATCATCTGTAACGTCGGGGATGCGTTCGTTGATGTAATGAATAGAAATACGATCGCTATCACCAATAACGGTGCAGAAATCAACATATACGGTCGAGCTTTGCCTTGACTGGTTCGCGTATTATCGATTAATCGACCAACGAATAAGTTACCCAAAATGACAAAGACCACTGAGATTAATGGTAATAAGGCTGAAAAATGCCCGAACTGATTTGTATCTGTCCAACCAATCACATCTGAATAATAACGGTTCAAATAGGCACCGAAGATCGCATTGGAAAGCAATGCCAAAAAGGCCCAATAAAATATCCTAGAAAACTTCTTTCTTTTCGACTTTTGCGGTGGTGATTTTAGTCTTGAAGGCGGGCGCTTCAAAGAGTGTTTTGACTTTCATGCGCTGCTTCTCCTATTGCTTCTGAAAATGATACTGTCCGTTGGTCAACTGATGGCGCTGACCACTAGGCATTTGTAAATAAGCGGTCGTCCCGATAGGTACCTGCACTTCAATCGAAAAGTAACCATCAGCGATCTGCCAATTGCTGATAATTTCGCCATAACTACACCTTACTTTCGTCTTGGCAAAGGTCAGATCACCACCAATGATCGGTCGCACAGTGAACGCTTGATAGCCGCCTTTGATCGGTTCGATCCCGGCGATCCGCCGATAGAAAAAGTCGCCGACTGCCCCGCTGGCATAATGATTGAAGGAAACCATTCCATTGGTTCCATCATCGGCACCCGTATTACTAGTACCGTCTTCTCTCAAGGCATCCCAGCGTTCCCAAATCGTTGTGCCGCCAGCTTTTACTTGAAAAAGCCAAGATGGGCAGGTATCTGTTAAAAGCATTCGATAGGCTTCTTCTACATACCCATTATCTGCCAATGCAAACAAAATATACGGGGTACCAGGAAAACCGGTGCCGATATGATATTCGTTTTCTCGTACCAAACGTGCCAGGTTGGCTGCCGCTTTTTTCGCATCTGTCTCTGAAAGCATTTGGTAATAAAGCGGTAAGACATACGCAGTTTGAAATTCTTTTTTCACACGGGCATCTTTGTCCATCAGTAATTGGCGATAAGCAGTGGATGTTTCATGAAAAATTTTCTGATAGTACGTGCTATCTTCAGAATAGCCCAAGATCGTTGCAATCTGTGCTAAAAGATTGCTGGTGTTGGCAAGGCTAGCCGTGCCTGTCCATTTGCCCCGCAGCATCCACGTCCAAAGTTTGCCTTCAGGGGCGACCCAATCGCCATAATGATGCAGCAAACGCCAAATTCGTCGGTGCTTGCCAAAGGAAAACAGTTGTGCCCAAAACAGACACGCTTTGTGGTATTTCTTCATCGCATGGTATGTGGTGCGCAGGATTTCTGGATCACCACTACTTAAGTACTCCGCCCATGGAACCAAAATCACGGCATCTCCCCAGTGATCAACGGCCATTGGGATCGTGATCTCCCATTGAAAGGCACGACCACCAGCGGTACGGTTACTGGAATTCCGCCACTTTTTCTTTGTTCTGAACGGACATCTTGAAGCCACTTCTCATAAAAACGACGCATATCAAAGTTAGTAGAAGCCGTTCGAGCAAACAAAGCAATATCCCCGGTCCAGCCCATTCGTTCATCCCGTTGGGGGCAATCGGTGGAATATCGACAAAATTAGATTTTGCTCCCCACAAAATGTTGCTTTGCAACTGATTCAACTGAGGATTAGAACAAGTAAAAGAGCCGGTTTCCCTTACGTCAGAATACAAAGCGATTCCTTCAATGGTGATTGCTTCTGGATCGATTCCTTCGACACTCAGATAGCGAAAGCCCATGTAGGTCAACCGTGGCTGATAGACTTGCTTTCCCTCCTTGCAGGTGTAAATAATTGCTTGCTTCGCAGTCCTGAGCGGTTCGGTAAACAGTTCGCCATCCATCAAAATTTCAGCATGTCTGATCGTTAGTTTCTGACCTTCATTTCCTTGAATGGTCAGCTTGACAATACCGGCAAAATTTTGCCCCATGTCATAGAGCCATTTTCCACTCGGTGATCGTGTCATTGACGTTGGCTCAAAAACCTCATGCTCTCGCACAGGTACACCAATTTGGGCAATGATCCGCGGCTTGATTTTGACTGTTTCAAGGGAAGCTGGTTGCCACGAGCGTTGCGTTTCATGGAACCGTGCATCGTAAATTTCGCCGTTGTAAAATTCCGCCTCTTTTAACGGACCCTCCATTGCTGTTTGCCAGTTTGTATCAGTAACGATCTTCTCAAAAGACCCATCACTGTATTCAATGTGAACCTCCGCTAAAAAGGCTTGTCTTTTGGCATAGACGCGGTTGCGTCGTGCGTAGGTAAACGCACCAGAAGCCCATCCTCCTGCCACGACAACTTCCATTTCGTTGCTCTTTGCCAACTGTTTTGTGATGTCATACGTTTGATACTGCAACTGATGTTTATAAGAGGTGAAACCTGGAGCAAAATAGTCGCGACCAATTTTTTCTCCATTCAGGGTCATCTCATAGATCCCTAACGCTGTGGCATAAATCCGTGCCTTGACAACTGACTTTTCACAGGAAAAGGTATGTTTGAAGTACATCGGTTTTGGCGATGCTTTCTTCTCCGTAAAACGATAACTTCCATTGGTGATCCATGATGCTAAAATGAACCGTCCATCTTCCCGTCTCAAAATCGCAACTGGCTGCTGCTTGATTTCCTTGATCATCTTCTACTGTCAAATGGACGGTATAGGTGGCGAAAGGCTCCAATGGCGGACCATCGTAATAATGATGGTTCCCACTGGTCGCATCGCACGTCCATTCCCCCAGCGTTAAGACTGCTTTTTTGATCGTTGTATTTTGTCTTTGACTGGCAACGGTATAGGAAAAACAAGGATTGGACTTATCAGTGACGCATTCTTTTTCTAAATCTTCAACAGTAAAACGCGTAATCTCTAGCATACATCCTCCTTCATTTCGTGTCATTGCTTTTTTTCACTACTTCGTTTATCTGAATGGCTGTACGCTCAGACCTACTTCCGTCAGCTGCCATCAGTTCGATTTCGTTTGCTTCAGAATCAGCTTGCACGATCGCTAGTGCTTCGCCATAATAGGTTTTCGTTTTCGAACCAGTATAGCCTTCTGGGTTGTAAGGACAAGCATGACCTAACCCTAATAGCTTACCGCCTTTGACAGAAACCGCGACTTCATGGTTTTCCATCGGCTTTAAAATGCCGTTGCGATCGGTATACCGCAAACGAATAAAGGCCAGCCCTCGAGGAGAAACAGTACTACTTTCAGGTTCAAGCGTTAACTGAGTTTCTTTTTGTGCGGTCACTAAAGAACTACGGCCAATTTCTTGCTCATTTTCGTCATAGGAAACAACGGTCAATGTGCCACTTTGATAAGTGGTCTTGACGACGGTTCGACAATCATTTTTCATTTTTTTCTTAACGACGAGCTGATCATTCAAATAAAGAGCGATTTGAGCCGCTCGAGCATAGACTTCTACTTCGGCTTTCTGACCTTCGCAGCCCGGCCATGTCCAAGAAGGCATCGCATCCGTCAATTTCCATGCGGATGGTGAATGTTTGCCTTTTTGATAAACAGGCTTCACCGCTAAAAGGGGCGTTGTGGTTTTTTCGAATGCCACTTTTGTGTAAAGGGTTTCGCCACCTGCTGCACCGGTGATATCCAAGCGACCGCTTCCAGCGGTCAACCAACCAGCTGGACTGGCATTTTTAGGATAGGCATCTTCATAAACCCACGAACCAATACCGGCTTCACCGATATAGTCCATGCCTGCCCACACGAAATCCCCAATAATACGAGGGTGTTTTTTTGCCAGTTCCAAGAAATAAAAAGCATCCTTACAGAAAGTTTCTGTGCCTAAAATCAGGCGCTTTGGATATTTTTTCAGGTCTTTTTTATAGCGTAAAATGCCGTAATTGTAGCCGGCTATGTCCATATTGGCAAATGATTCATAGGTCGTGCGGTCACTTCCTCTGAGGGTGGCCCCCAACTTCATGGTTTTATCGCCCAACAAACCAGCCAGCTTATTATAAAACTCACTTCCGACAGCTTTTTTCTTTTCTTTTTGGGCTTTTTCATCAGTATAGACCCCAAAGCCTAATGAGCTTAGATAATTGAAAAAGATGTTGACACCACATGTTACCGGTCGCGTTGGGTCCAACCCATGCAAGTGTTCCGTTAACTCTTTCGTCAGCTCGATCCCCCGTGGTTCGGCTGTTTCCGAGACTTCATTCCCCGTCGAATAGAGGATCACGCTAGGATGATTAAAATCTTTGTCCACCATATCAGCAAGATCCTGACGCCACCAATCACTAAAATCATTGGCATAATCGTAACGGGTTTTATGGGTGTACCACATGTCGACATATTCATCCATGACCAGCATTCCCAACTCGTCACAAGCATCAAGTAGTGCTTGTGAGCAAGGATTATGGGCTGAACGAATCGCATTATAGCCAGCTTCTTGCAAGAGCTTGACTTTTCGTCTTTCGGCATCTGGAAAAGCAGCAGCGCCTAACAAGCCGTTGTCATGATGTATACAGGCCCCTTTTAAGATGCGACGAACCCCATTGATCAAAAGCCCCGCTTCCGAATCCCAAGTCAAGGTCCTCAGACCAAAACGTGTCTGGTATTGACTCCCTTCGTACTCAACTTGACACTCGTATAAGTTCGGCTCTTCTGGTGACCATGCCTTTGCATTGGGCAGCGGTAGGTTGATCTGTGCTGATCCGTCGATCGAGACATTCGTCCTTGCGATCACTTCCTCCCCATCGACAATCGAGACCCGCGCTTCGCCTTTACTGTTGGATTTTAAAGTCAATGAAATCACTGGTGGTTTTGTTGATACAGTAGTGATTTTTATGCCATTTAGCAAAAGATGCTTTTTCGGTAAAACCAGCAGATTGACGGGACGGTAAATCCCTGTGCCAGTGTACCAGCGACTATTTGGCTGATCGGCATTTCGGGCAATGACCTCAATGGTATTTTCCGATCCAAAGTGCAAAAACGCATCCGCTTCGACATAAAAGTTGGTGTATCCGTATGGACGAAAACCAGCCTTTTTTCCATTGATGATCACTTCGGCGTTGCGATAGACTCCTTCAAATTCAAAAACGACTTTTTTATCTTGGTAGTCCTCAGGCACGAAAAATGTTTTCTTATAGAGGTAATCAAGTCCTTCATACCAGCCGATGTTGGCAGCGCCTAAACTCGATTCGCTTCGTGGCTCTTCGCGCATTGCATCATGTGGGATGGAAACAGGTTTCTGATTGTTTGTGCCTAAAACACCACAGACCCAACCTTCATTAAAATTTATGATCTCCAAAAGAATCCCTCTTTCTTCCTCAATTCTTTACGAAACCAATTATAGCGTGCACAACACGCAAAAAAACGCTTTCTCACGAATGGTCGACTTTTTTGCACGAACGGTTATGATCTCCAAAAAAAAGACAAACCTCATTGATTCATAAGGTTTGTCCACTGTCTTGAAATAATCTTATCTGAATTGATTTCCTTCAATTAAAGCCATAAAATTTTTGAGCAAGGTGGTAAAAGCCTAAAGAAGCTTTTCGCCCGATGGCACCTGGGAAATGGACGCCGTGTCCTAAGAGACCGAACCGTAAACGAAAATACAGCAGCTGATCACGAGAGCGAATCAACTTCCACAGCTCCTTTTTCTTTAGCAAGCTTTCTTTCGACCCTTCTTTGATCAACAAAATCGTTGAAACAGTTGTGATTGCTTCTAAATATCGACGCATATAACGAGTGAGTTCTTTGCCGGTTTGATCCAGTGAAAGATAGTAATCGATCATTGTCCGGTTGACTTTCAATTGCTGGTCGATACGACTGATCATCACTTTTTCATTGACGGACTGATCCGATCGACCAATATAATAGCGATAAAAATCGACATTTAAGTAGACCATTTTTTTTGACGTAGGGCAATGGTTCATAGACATACAGATTATCTACATAAAAGGTATGTTTGGGCAACTGCAAGTTTGCTTTTTCTAATACGCTTTTGCGATAGATCACTGAGTGCATCAATAGGTACTTACTGAATGGAAAACGCACGTCCCCCCAGCCGAATGGTTTATTTTCTGGCAAGAAGCGCTGATAATGGATGCAACGCTTATTTTTCTTCCACTGGGTTTCATAGACGTAATTACTAATAACCATATCGACCGAATTTGCTTGTGGATCGCTTGTCAAAAAGGTCAAAATTTGTTGATAGGCCTTTTCATCTACCCAATCGTCGCTATCTACGATTTTGATAAAGTTCCACTAGCAGCTTGTAAGCCCGTATTGATCGCTTGACCATGACCGCCGTTTTCTTGATGGACTGCTTTGATTTGCCTTGGATAAGATCGCTGATAGCGTTCAGCGATCGCTCCGGTTCGATCATGGGACCCGTCATTTACAATAATAATCTCAACGGTCTCTCCCCCTACTAATAATGAATCAATACAGCGTTCCATATAATCTTGCGAATTGTAGCATGGAACAATTATACTTAAAGTTTTCACACTTGATCCCTTCCCCACATTTAACTTTTCTGCTTCTTTCCCCAAAGTGTTGCAGCAGATTTATTTTTGTCTTTTGAAAAACATGTAACGATCAGTGAAGCTGCGATAGTTGTTTCTTGTACTTTCTTTGAAGCTTTTTGTTACGGATAAATGCCCGACAAAGCCCGAAGCTTCCTTTGAAGAAGTGCCCGTTGCATATAATCAACAATTGGTCGATCATTGCCATGCTGACCATCCCATTGGTCATTTTGGCGATGCCACGAAACGGCATGTTCCAAATGAACAATAAGTTTAGATCCAATTTTCCTTTTTTTTCGTTGCGCTTCCTCATGGTATTCAAGACAAGAAAAACCAAACGACCTAGAGGACTTTTTGCCTGCTGCAACTCTGCAATAGTACTGTTTTTGGCTAATGGCTGATCGCTTGATTCTTGCGGTAATGGTTGGTTCAAAAACTGTGCAAAATCATGTAGCGTTGCTTGTTCGATCCGCTCAGGATAAATAGCTTGTTCGTTCACCGTTCTTAGTCGTAAAGTGGCGGCTTTCTGATCGATCAAAAGCGTGCCTTGAAGTTGGCTCTCTTCACAATTCCCACCAATAAATAGGGTATATTCTCCTGCCTCAACTGCCCAGCAATTTTGTTGGCTGTCATAAACACGAAAGGTCTTATCATCAAAAGGCAATCTGATCGTGCGTTTTTCACCACTGGCTAAGGCTACTTTTTTGAATCCTTTTAATTCTTTTTTCGGTCGCATCAGTTGACTGTCTTTCAAACCAACATACAACTGGACCACTTCTTCACCGTCTCGATTCCCAACATTTTCAATTGTAAATTTCACTTGATTTTCTTCAATGATTAAACCACTATAAGCAAATTCCGTATAACTTAGACCGTAGCCAAATGGAAACAAAACTGGTTTTTTAAACGTGTCATAATAGCGATAACCGACAAACAGTCGCTCTTTGTAATAAGCAAAACGACCTCTTGCTGGGAATTCTTCACCAAACAAAACATCATAATAGGAAGAGGGATAACTTTCTGCTAGTTTTCCGCTCGGATTATACCGACCGAAGATCACATCCAGCATCGCGGAAGCACCGGCTTGTCCACCTAAGTAGCCATGAAGCACACCAACAGCTTTATCTAGCCAGGGCATTTCAACAACCCCTCCCGCAGACAAAACAACGATTACTTTTGCAGTTGTCTGACAAAGTTTTTCGATCAACTGATTTTGATTTGCGGGCATCGCCAACGTCTCACGGTCGATCCCTTCACTTTCATAGCTCTCGTCAAGTCCGGCAAAGACCAGCACAACCTCACAGTCAGCTGCTAAAGAAACAGCTTCTTCGATCAATGCTGCTTGTTCTGTTGCTGTTTTACTACTACTTTTTCGGACATAGCCTTGAGCATAACCAGCCATTTCAGGGGTATAATCGGTAATCTTTTCTAAAATTGACTCAACTTGTTTCGCATTTACCATCGAAGACCCGGCACCTTGGTACCGAGGTGTATGCGCAAAATCTCCAATAATCCCGACCTTTTGCTTAAGATTTAAAGGCAAACAGTTGTCTTCATTTTTTAGCAAGATTACGCTGCTTCTGGCTGCTTCTCTTGCGACTGTATGATGCTGTGCCCAATCGATCGCATCTGTTCCAGATTGCTTCTTCGTCTCTGAGAAGACCGCTGCTAGTTCAGCAACCCGTACATCAAGCTCCGACTCAGCCAAACGATTCCTTTCAATTGCTTCAATAATTTCTTGTGCGCCAGCGATCCTTGCCCTGGCATCGCCAAATGACAGCCATTTCTGACCCCTTCGACATGGTCATTATCCCCGCCCCAGTCGGAGACAACAAAGCCAGCAAATCCCCATTCATCCCGGAGAATCTCTTGTAATAAGCGTTTGTTTTCATTGGCGTAAATGCCATTGATCAAATTATAGGCACTCATGATACTTTTAGGTTTTCCTTCAGTGACGGCGATTTCAAAATTTGTTAAATACATTTCTCGTAATGTCCGCTCATCAACGATGGAATCCGATGCCATTCGTCTCGTTTCTTGACTATTGACAGCAAAATGCTTCGGGCAGGCAATCGTCCCGTTTTCTTGAATACCTCTGATATTTGCAGCCGCCATTTTCCCTGACAAATAAGGGTCCTCACTGAAATACTCAAAATTGCGCCCGCCTTTAGGATTTCGCTTGATGTTCAGACCTGGACCCAAAACGACATCAACCTCTAACGCTTTTGCTTCTGATCCAATACATTCACCAACCTTCGCAGCAAGTTCACAGTCCCAGCTGTTTGCAATTGTTGCCGCCGGCGGAAAACAAGTTGCTGGAACGCTTTCATTCAGCCCCAGGTGATCTGCTTCTCCCATTTGTTTACGAATACCGTGCGGACCATCTGCCATAAAAATCGATGGACAGATCGCTGGCAGCTCATGCGTCTCCCAAGTATTTTTCCTGAAACAAACAATGCCTTTTGTAAACGTGTTAATTCTGCGATTTTTTCTTGGCTATTCATCTAAACCCAACTTTCTGCTATGTATAAATCATACGTCTATAAATCTACTAGCAGTAGTTTATCATGGAAACGCCAACAATGAGCGCCCTTTCATGAACGGTCGCTTTTGCTCATGAATAACCAGCCAATTATAAAGATTCTTTGACTCTTTTTAGAAAACGCTTGCTTTGATCGGTGGCAGCCTTTATCTTAGAATTTGTATATCTTAAACAAAAGCTGAGAGGAGCGAACACATGAAGACTGGCAACTACCAGTACTTGATCGTTGGTGCGGGCTTATTCGGGTCGATCTTTGCCCATGAAGCAGCCAGAAAAGGGCATCGTTGTCTGGTGATCGATAAGCGTGACCACATCGGAGGCAACTTGTATACTTATCAAGAAGACGGCATCACGGTTCATCAATACGGCGCCCATATTTTCCACACGGATAGCAAAGAGATTTGGGCTTATATGAATCGCTTTGCTGACTTCATTCCTTTTACCAATCAAGTCTTGGCGAACTACCAAGACCAACTCTATAACTTGCCTTTTAATATGAATACCTTTTATCAACTGTGGGGCGTGCGAACGCCTGCAGAAGCGCAAGAAGAGATTAAACAGCAAATTGAAAGTGCCGGTATAACAGGAAAGCCTAAAAACCTTGAAGAACAGGCGATCCAATTAGTGGGAACCGATATTTATCGTAAGCTGATAGCCGGTTATACGCAGAAGCAATGGGAAAGCCCCCTAGCGAGTTGCCGAGCTTTATCATTCGTCGACTGCCGATTCGTTTCACCTACGATAACAATTATTTCAACCATCGGTTTCAAGGAATTCCCAAAGGTGGCTATACGCCGATTTTCCAGAAATTATTAGATGATGATCGGATCGATGTTTGTTTGAAAACGGACTTTGAAGCTGAAAAAGCAACCTATTTAGCACGTTTTCCTAAAATAATCTATACAGGACCGATCGATGCCTTTTTCGACCAAAGATACGGTCCTCTAGAATATCGTTCGTTACGTTTTGAAACAACCAAACATCCATCACCAAACCTTCAAGGAAATCCCGTAATCAATTACACGGATGAAAAGATTCCCTTTACCCGCAGCATGGAATGGAAACACTTCGATAAGCAAGGTGAGTCAGATACAACCATTCTTACCAAAGAATATCCAGCCCCATTCACGATTGGTGCTGAACCCTATTATCCTATCAATGACGAAAAAAATAACCAGCTGTATAAAAAATACAAACAGCTGGCTGCGAAACAGCCGCAAGTCCTGTTCGGAGGACGTCTCGGCTCGTATCGGTATTTAGATATGGATCAAATCGTCAGTGAAGCATTAAAGCTAGCACAAAAAGAACTTACTGCGAACTAAAAATGCTGGGCTGCCGTTTTCGCTACTTAGGGACAGCGTTGACTACCACCAGGTCCAACTAGTGGGAAACGGAGCCAGCCTTTTTTTCTATGAGCGTCAGTTCATCGGTTATCAGATAGTAGGCATGCTTTCTTATTGATTAACGATCGCCAATAATTCTTCGAAAGCTTTCGGTGTACCGCCGACAAACAATTCCCGTCCATTCAGGGATAGTGGCTCTCCTTTGATGTTTGCCATTTTTAATCCAAGGGTTTCTAACAAAACACCCCCTGGCGCATAATCCCATGGCGCAAGATGAGAAAGATAGCCTGCTCTTTGTCCTTTAGCGAGGGCGATCAACTCTACCCCAGCACATCCAGTCATACGAATGCCTAATGCTTTGTCACTGACTTCAGTTTCGTGGTGGCGGTTATGGATCAACATGGGTGAATTCAAGCCAACGAGACCTTCGGATAAGGCAATATCTTTCGGCGGTTCGATCTTCTCGCCATTGTTATAGACACCAATCTCTGGACCACCCCATAAGAATTCATCTTTCATAACATTATAGACAAAGCCAAAGCGCCCTTTGCCCTCTTCGTAAATCGCGATCATGATACAAAAGTTTTCTTTTTCTAACACGAAATTCATCGTTCCATCGATCGGATCAATGATGAAGACCCGCCCACTCATGTCGGCAAGTGTGTCCAGTCCGTTTTCTTCACCTAAAATTTTGGCATCCGGATCATAGGATTGGATCTTACCAATCAGAAAATCTTGCGTGGCTTTATCCAATTCTGTCACTAAGTCTTTCCGTCCTGATTTTGTCTCGACCACTAAGTCTTCTTTATTTAAATTGTCTTTGATCGTTTCACCTGCAGCGATCATCCACTGGCGAACTTCATTAACGATTTCATGCATTCGTTGATCTACCCTTTCATTTTTAGTTTTCCCTCAGTCTTTTTCGCTGCCTGCACAGCATGGTACAGCGAATAGCCTGATAGTTCTTCAAATTCTCTGCCTAAACGGCGTTCCTCGCCAATGCTGGGAACGACTTTCTTAAAGGCTTGATACGCCTCAAGAAACGTACTACTAGGAAGGCCTTTTTCATAGGCTTGTTCTAATCGTTCCCACATCTTCATGACGACGACCATTTCATCTGTCGACCAATCTAAGTCAAGAGGATATTGATAATCCCGCATATTACCACTCCTATTCATCTTATTCAGTGTACCACAAAATTGAAAATAGGTCAGAGCCTCCGCTGCAAAAAAGGTACATCCTAGCAATGAATGTACCTCTTGTATACAAACTATTGAGATTTTTAAAAGCTGAAATCCGTGAATCTCAAATAAGAAGGAAATTCCTTTTTTCTTCCAACGAGATTGCTTAGTAAAAGATGACCGATTTCAAAAAGGTTCGTCTAGAAAAGCCCGCAAAAACAAAAAATTTTTAATGATAGTAATTGATTTCCACCACTGTTTACTTATGAAAAACTCTGGATAATCCGTTCCCCATTGCCATGGAATGACAAATGATCCATCTTCTTGTTGGTATTTTAAAATTTCTTGGGCTTCTTTTTTACATAATTCTTCACTAAAGATCCCAAGCAGCTGCTCTCTTGTAAAGAAAAAATTTGAAGGTTTACTGACATAAGACGTGAACCACTCTTCTGGCTCGTTTGAGACAGTATGGCGAATTTGCTGGAATAAGATCTCGCGAAAGCGGTCATTTGCTAAAACAGGCTGATACTGGATTTCTTCACAGTCTTGTAATAATTCTAGATAGACGACTAATGTGTGCATTTCACTGGTTGGCTCATTAAGAAAACTTGCAACTGCTGTTTCGGCGATTTCTTGTGCTTTTTGATAGAGGGTCGTTTCCCCTGTTCTTAAGATCGTACCAGCTAGACTGACCGTTGGGTTGTCTGCTGGCACGCCCACAGGACTCTCCCACCAAATCGCATGCGGATAGGATACCGTTGACGGCACTTGGTTGAACCATTTCCCTTCAGAAAATTCTTTTCCACTAGCTAAATACCTTAGAATCCCTTGGACTTGTGGATTTGACGAATGAAGGCATTCAAGCTCTCGTAAAATTCGACATGCCTCCCACACTGCAATCGGTGTACTATTGGGATTCCAATAATCAGGTTCCAAACCATGCCCATAACCACCATCTTCATTTTGGTAGACTTGTAACGCCTGTAATACAGCCTCGCGAGATCCATTTTCAAAATGGTACTGCCAACGAGCAAGGTCTAAAGGGCGCGCGTTTTTGTAAATAAATTTTCGTGCTTTTTCGAATGCTTCCATATCTTCGTCTCCTTTGGCTTTCTTTTATTATCGCTCACTCCCCTAATGATTACAACGCTTACATCAATATCATTTCTCTGAACGACCATTCTCAAAATAGCTTCTTGGCATTTTTCAGGAAGCATACTTTTGGTGTTTCCTTGGCATGATGTTACAGTAAGAATAACAAGAAAAAGGAGGAATTCTCTTGCGTTTAGAAAACAAAAAAATCATTGCCTTAGTCGACAATGATTTCGAAGATTTAGAACTTTGGTATCCGGTCCATCGGTTACGGGAAGAAGGCGCACAAGTCGATTTAGTCGGTGAAGAAGCGCATAAAACGTATATTGGCAAATATGGCGTACCCGCAGAATCAGCCTTATGCTTTTTCTGATATTCACGCCGATGACTACGATGCCATCTTAGTTCCAGGTGGTTGGGCGCCTGATAAATTACGGCGTTTCCCAGAGGTCATCTCTTTCGTGCGAACGATGGACAAAGACCAAAAAATCATTGGACAAATCTGTCATGCAGGCTGGGTCTTGATTTCTGCGAATATCCTGCAAGGCAAGACGGTTACCAGTACACCAGGCATCAAAGATGATATGACAAATGCTGGAGCCACATGGGTCGATACACCTGTTGTTACGGATGGACATATCGTTTCCAGCCGCCGTCCCCCAGATCTACCAGACTATATGCGGGAATTTATTGCTGTTTTAGAAAAGAAATAGTACCCATTGATCAGATTCAAAAGAGTTGCGACCGAAGGAAATACGGCCGCAACTCTTTTTTTTTTACCTATCGATCATTCGCTTACGATCGCTAATTTTTTGTTGCTTTTAGGGAATTTTTTCACACCGATAAAGGTCAATGCAGCACCCAAAACGGCAAACCCAGTCCCAATCAAAAGCATTTCCCAGACACCGAAGCTTTGGATCAGCATCCCCCCTAAAAGGTTGCCGATCACGCCACCGATCGTGGTAGCGATAATGATGATCGTTTGTCCAAAAACCCGGTCTTCATCTGCCAAACTATGGTTGAACAAATAAGCCGAAGCTGGAATAAACAAAGCAAAACTAACCCCTTGCATCAAATGGCTCATTTCCATCAGGATGATGGAGCTGATCAACAGCATCAGCACCCCACGAATGGCAAAGGCAACACTGGAAAGCAACAGCCAAAAACGGCTAGACCGTATCCTCACTAACTGTTCAAAGAAAATCATGCCTGGCAATTCGCATAACGCCGCAATCATCAGGGCGATGCCAACTTCCTTACTGCCACCGCCAATATCGGCAAAAATTTGTGCCAAAAAACTGTTGATCATCGTGTGGAAGCTGAAGAGAAAGCTAAATCCGACAAAGAGAAAGAGTAAAAAAGGATATTTTTTCCAAAAGGCACCTGAATGACTTTGTTCTGTATGCATCACGGGCATTTCTGGCTTCTTGATCGTTGGCAGCAAAAGCAAAATAATGAGAAACAAAACGGCTTGCCCGATAGCAATCATTGGCAAAAGGGCTGCCGAAAACTCCTCCAAGAGCTGCCCCAGTAAAAAGGAGGTACCCGCAAATCCTAGTGACCCACCGGCACGGGAAAAGCCAAAATTGATTTTGTTGCCGCTATTTGTGTATTCAAACGCCAAGGCGTTGAGAAAGGACTGCATGGAAACGAGCAAAATCCCTCCTAAAACATAGGTCAGTATTGATAATCCAGGGACCATCACACCTGCTAAGAGCACCGCGACCACGCCGATTGTCATCGTTTTCAAGACAACGATCAGTGGTACTTTGCTTTTTTTGATAATGACTTGACTGATGAAGGGCTGCAAAATCGTAGACGCAATATTGACTAGGGCTAAAATACCGCCAATTTTTGCTGGATCGACCTTGAAATAAATCAAAAAGAGTGTCGCAAAGCCATAGATTGAGCAAAACATCATCCAATAAAGAAATTGCAAACTTGTGTAGTAAAACCGAATCCTCTTGTCACTTGCATGATTACGCATACATCCCCCACCTTATCCATATTCCTTAGCAACTAAATATAGCATAGAACCGATGGATTTACTATCCTTCTATCAACAGAAACCGCAGTTTTATTTGAAACACTAACCCACAACAAAAAAGCGCAGCATAGTATCCTGCGCTTTTCCTACTGCTTCAACTATTTAGAGCTGTTGGAAGGCTTGCGTGAGATCTTCCAATAGATCGTCGATGTTTTCCAATCCAATGGATAAGCGAATCGTCTCTGGACGAATTTTGGCTGCTGCAAGTTCTTCTACGCTAAGCTGAGAATGGGTCGTCGAAGCTGGATGGATGATCAAGGACTTTGCATCGCCAACGTTCGCCAGCAGCGAGAAGAGCTTAGTTGCGCCACAAAAGGTTTTGCTTGCTTCTGCCCCACCCTTTAATCCGAAGGAAAAGACCGAACTGGTCCCTTTGGGGAAATACTCCTGCGCCCGCTTAAAATAAGGACTGTCCGGCAGGGTTGGGAAATGAACCCAAGAAACTTCCGGGTGCTTGGCTAAAAATTCAGCAACTTGTTGCGCATTTTCTACATGACGTTCCATCCGCAACGAGAGGGTTTCGATGCCTAAAAGCAACACCCATGAATTGAAGGGAGAAATCGCAGCACCTGTATCCCGTAAAAGAATCGTTCGGGCCCGAGTGATATAGGCAGCGTTACCAGCGGCTTCTACCCATGAGATTCCATGGTAACTATGATCGGGATCGACCAGCTTGGGAAATTTGCCGTTTGTCCAATCAAAGTTGCCACTATCAATAATAGCCCCTCCTAAAGCAGCCCCGTGACCACCGAGGTATTTTGTCGTGGAATAAACGATGATGTCCGCCCCATGCTCAAACCCTCGAAACAGATAGGGAGTCGCAAAGGTGTTGTCAATGATGAGGGGAATCCCGGCTTCATGAGCAATCGCTGCAATCTTTTTAAAGTCGGCAATATCAATATCTGGATTGCCTAAAGACTCTAGAAAAACTGCTTTGGTATTTTCTTGGATGGCTGCTTTTAGTGCTGGTAGATCTTCACTATCGACAAAGCTTGTGGTAATGCCAAAATCTGGCAATGTATGAGCGAACAAATTATAGGTCCCGCCATAAATTGAAGCAGCAGAAACGATATGATCTCCTGCTTGCGCGAGATTTAAAATTGCATAGGTGATCGCTGCTGAGCCAGAAGCCGTAGCTAACGCACCGACACCACCTTCTAATAGGGCTAATCGCTCTTCTAGAACCGCGGTCGTCGGATTGGTAATACGGGTATAGATATTGCCGCTCTCACTAAGACTAAATCTCGCTGCCGCTTGATCAGCGTCCTCAAACACATACGATGTGGTTTGATAAATGGGTACGGCGCGACTTCCTGTAGTAGGATCTGGTGTTTGTCCTCCGTGTAATTGAATCGTCTCAAATCTTTCTGTCATACTATTCCTCCTTAATAATACAAATAAAAAAGCCCTCTGATATCGAGATATCAAAGGACGTGTTTACGTGTTACCACCTTTATTCAAGCAGACTTTCCAGCATGCTTCTCAGCAAGTACGCGACAAATTAACGTCGTTATACTCTGACGCGATAGCGGGCGCACCCGGATCTTCTTATCTTTCGTACAAGTTCAGAAGATCACCTCTGAGGCCATTTTCGATTGATTCTACAAGTTCTTCTTGCACCCTTACGAAGACTCTCTAGGCTTGCCAAATCAATGTACTTTCCTCATCAACGGTTGAAATATTAAGAGCATCGTATCATTTACAGAAGATTCTGTCAATAGCTTAGGATCGCTTTATTTTTGGTGATAAAAAAACTCGTTCACCAAATGATGAACGAGTTTCACAAAGCTTAAATGTGGATTGGTAAACCTAGAGCTAACTCAGCAGCATCCATTGTGATCTCACCTAGAGATGGATGTGGATGGATGGTTAACGCGATATCTTCTGCGTTCATGCCAGATTCAATAGCAAGAGCAAGTTCTGAAACCATATCGCTTGCTCCTAAACCAGCAATTTGCGCACCGATGATCACATTGTCTTCAACCGTTGTTACTAAGCGAATGAATCCTTCGGTTTTCCCTAGAGATAACGCACGACCGTTACCTGAGAATGGGAATTTGAATGCTTTTGCTTCAATTCCAGCATCCTTGGCATCTTTGATCGTCATACCGACAGAAGCCAATTCTGGGTCAGTAAAGGCAACTGCAGGCATCGCTTTGTAATCAACAGCAACTTTTTTGCCAGAGATTGCTTCAGCAGCGATTTTTGCTTCGTAGCTGGCTTTATGTGCTAATGCAGCACCAGGTACGATATCACCAATTGCGTAGATGTTTGATACGTTGGTACGGCCTTGTTTGTCAACCGTGATCAATCCGCGTTCGCCTACTTCAACACCTGCTTGTTCTAAGCCCATGTCATCAGTATTTGGACGACGGCCAACAGTAACCATCACGTAATCAGCAGTAACTGATTCTTCTTTACCATCTACGGCATATTTCACAGTTACGCTATCGCCATTGTCAATTGCTTCTTTCGCCATTGCGTTGGTAACGACTGTTACACCTTTTTTCGCAAAGTCTTCTTCAACCAATTTGACCATGTCTTTTTCATAGGTTGGCAAGATTTGAGGAGAACCTTCAAGGATTGTTACTTCTGCACCTAGGTTTGCATACGCTGCACCTAGTTCAGAACCGATGACACCGCCACCGATAACAACGAATTTTTTAGGAACTTCTTTTAATGCCAATCCGCCAGTTGAATCAAGGACACGTCCGCCGAATTTGAAACCAGGGATTTCAATTGGACGAGAACCTGTTGCGATGATTGCATTGTTGAAAGAGTAAGTTTGTGCTGAATCTGGGTGGATGACACGCAATGTGTGATCATCAACGAAGAAAGCTTCTCCTTCAATTGTTTCAACTTTATGTTTTTTCAATAGGAAACCAACACCAGAAGTTAACGTTTTAACGACTTTGTTGTCTTTCCATTCTTGTGTTTTGGTAAAATCAAGGGAAACATTTTCACTTGTTACACCAAACATTGTTGAATCCAAAGATTCTTGATAATGATGACCTGCAGCGATCAAGGCTTTTGAAGGGATACAACCAACGTTCAAACAAACGCCGCCGATGTATTCTCTTTCAATGATTGCTACTTTTTGTCCCATTTCAGCAGCGCGGATGGCAGCTACATAGCCGCCAGGTCCCGCACCGATTACAACTGTATCTAATTCAACAGCAAAATCTCCAACTACCATTTGTTAATCATCCTTCCATCATTAATAGCTCTGGATCAGCTAATAGACGTTTGATATTATTCATTGCTTGTTGCGCTGTTGCGCCATCAACGATACGGTGGTCGAAGCTTAATGAAAGTTTCATCACACGTCCGACAACGATTTCGCCTTCAGCGTTTACGATTGGTTGTTGCGCGATTGTACCTACACCCAAAATAGCTACTTCAGGGTAGTTGATTACTGGAGTGAACCAGCCGCCACCAACTGAACCGATGTTACTGATTGTGATGGTACCATTACGCATATCATCTGCAGCCAATTTGCCGTCATGAGCAAGTTTTGCTTTTTCGTTGATTTCATCAGCGATAGCAAACATGCCTTTACGATCTGCATCTTTTACGTTTGGTACATACAACCCATGGTCAGTATCTGTTGCGATACCGATGTTGTAATAGTTTTTGTATACGATCTCTTGTTTTGCATCATCGATCGACGCATTCAAGATAGGGAATTTTTTCACTGTTGCAGTCAATGCTTTCACAACATATGGTAAGAAAGTAAGTTTTGTGCCGTTTGCAGCAGCAACTTCTTTGAATTTCTTACGGTTATCCCAAAGGTTTGTTACTTCAACTTCATCATGCAAGGTTACATGAGGTGCTGTTTGTTTGCTGTTTACCATCGCTTTAGCGATTGCTTTACGTGTAGGTGTTAAGGCAACACGTTCTTCTAAATCACCTAAGTTTGATTTGAAGGCTTTTGCTGGAGCTGCTGGTTTGCTTTCAGTTGCTGCAGCTTTTGTTTCTTCTTTCGCAGGAGCTTGAGTTTCAGCTTTTGCAGCTTGTCCGCCACCTGATAGGAAGTTTTCGATGTCTTCTTTTGTTACACGTCCGCCTTTACCTGTTGCTGATACTTGGGAAATATCCACATCTTTTTCGCGAGCGAATTGACGGACAGAAGGCATAGCCAAGACACGTTTGTTAGGATCTGCTGCTTCAACAACACTTGCTGAACCAGAAGTTTCCACTTTTTCTTTTGGTGCTTCTGCAGGTGCGCTTGATGAAGCAGGCGCACTGTTGTGACCAGGTGCGTCGATTTCAACTAAAACATCACCAACATTTGCAACTGTTCCTTCAGCAACAACGATGTTTTTCACTGTTCCTGTTACTGGAGATGGGATTTCTTCGACTGATTTGTCGTTTTGAACTTCAAGCAACGTATCGTCTTCATTGATGGTATCTCCTGCTTTAACGAACCATTTTACGATTTCGCCTTCTGCAATTCCTTCACCGATATCCGGTAATTTGAATTGGAAAACGCCTGCGCCTTCAGAAGAACCAGCTGATGCTTCAGCCGTTTCCGTTGTAGGTTCTGCTGCTGGTTTTGCTGGTGTTTGAGACTCTGCTGCTACACCTGCATCGCCTTCGTTGTCTTCATGTCCTGGTGCATCGATCTCAACAAGGACATCTCCAACGTTTGCGACTGTACCTTCAGGGACAACGATGTTTTTCACTGTTCCTGTTACTGGAGATGGAATTTCTTCCACTGATTTATCATTTTGAACTTCTAGTAAGGTATCATCTTCATTGATGGTATCCCCTGCTTTGACGAACCATTTTACGATTTCGCCTTCTGCAATTCCTTCACCGATATCCGGTAATTTAAATTGAAATGCCATTTTCTATTCTTCCCTTCTTCAACTATTAAAAGTTCACGATTTCTTTCACTTTGTCTTCGATGTCTTTTGCATTTGGCAACCAAATGTTTTCAGCTTGACCGAATGGGAAGATCGTATCTGGTGCAGACACGCGTCCGATTGGAGCTTCTAGTGATAGAACCGCACGTTCAGAAATTTCAGAAACGACTTGAGCGCCAACACCTGCTTGTTTTTGTGCTTCTTGAACGACAACCACACGACCAGTTTTTTCAACTGATTTGATGATTGTTTCAACATCAAGAGGAGCAACTGTACGCAAGTCGATAATTTCAGCGTTGATGTTTTCTTTCGCTAAGTTGTCAGCAGCTTTGATTGCTTCACGAACCATTGCACCATAAGTGATGATTGAAACATCAGAACCTTCACGAGTTACTGCTGCTTTGTCTAAAGGAACTTCGTATGCTTCTTCTGGCACTTCTTCACGGAATGAACGGTAAAGTTTCATGTGCTCTAAGAAAACAACTGGGTCATTGCTGCGGATAGAAGCAATCAATAATCCTTTTGCATCATATGGGTTTGATGGAATAACGACACGGATACCAGGTGATTGAGCGATCAATCCTTCCAAGTTATCTGAGTGCAATTCTGGTGTGTGCACACCGCCACCAAATGGTGAACGAATAGTGATTGGTAAATTACGTGTACCACCCATACGGTAACGAGTACGCGCCATTTGACCAACGATTTCGTCAAATGTTTCAAATACGAAACCAAAGAATTGGATTTCTGGAACTGGACGGAAACCTTCTAATGCTAAACCGAAAGCCAAGCCGCCGATACCAGATTCAGCAAGAGGGGTATCGAAGACACGATCTTCGCCGAATTTTTCTTGTAAACCTTCTGTTGCACGGAAAACCCCGCCGTTTTTACCGACATCTTCACCAAAGACTAAAATCTCTTTGTCATTTTCCATTTCAACAGCTAAGGCATCTGTAATTGCTTGAATCATTGTTTTTTGTGCCATGACTATTTCGACTCCTTCGCTTCGTAAGTTGCAATTTGTTCTTTAATGTTTTGTGGTTGTACTTCAAACATGTTTTTCAAGAAATCTGAAACTTTTTGTTTTGGCACGCGGTCCGCTTCAGCGATCGCTGCTTTGATTTCTTCTTTTGTTTGTTCAATGACTTGTTCTTCTTTTTCTTCAGACCAAAGTCCTTTTTCAGTTAGGTAAGTACGGAAACGTACCAATGGATCTTTTTGTTGCCATTCGCTGTCCATGTCTTTTGAACGGTAACGGGTTGGATCATCACCAGACAATGTATGTGGACCGTAACGGTAAGTCAAGGTTTCAATCAATACAGGACCGTTGCCGTTTGCTGCCCATTCACGAGCTGCTTTAGAAACATAGTACACTGCCAATGGATCCATACCGTCAACTTGGATACCAGGGATCCCAGCTGCTGCAGCTTTTTGTGCCAATGTTGGTGCCGCACTTTGTACTTCACGAGGTGTAGAGATCGCAAAACCATTGTTTTGGATATAGAATACAGCGTTTGCATGGTAAGCCCCTGCAAAGTTGATTGCTTCATAGAAGTCCCCTTGTGAAGAACCGCCATCACCTGTATAAGTGAATACAACATTTTTCTTGTTGCGTTTTTTCAATCCTAAAGCAACGCCGGCTGCTTGGACGTATTGTGCACCAATAATGATTTGTGGTGGCAATGCTTTTAAATCTTCTGGATAAAGGTTCCCAGCAACGTGGCCACGTGACCATAAGAAAGCTTCTTTCAATGGCAGACCGTGTTGGATCAATTGTGGTACATCACGGTAACCAGGTAATAAAACGTCTTCTTTTTCAAAAGCAAATTGACTTGCTAATTGGCTTGCTTCTTGTCCAGCAGTTGGCGCGAAGAAACCTAGACGACCTTGACGGTTTAACGCAGTTGAGCGTTGGTCTAATACACGAGACCATACCATACGAGTCATCAATTCAACTAATTCGTCGTCACTTAAATCTGGTACTAACTCTTGATTTACAATTTTCCCGTCTTTGTCCAAAGCTTGGTAAGTTGGAAAATCCGCATTGACTTGCTCCAAAATCGCTTGGAAATCAAGTGCTTTTTGTTTTTTTGCCATCTTGACACACTTTCCTCTCTGATATAAAAATTCACTTTCGTATGTAACAGGGTTTAAATCTGTACTATCGAAATTTCATTTACTCTTATAAATTATCATTTAACTTCGAAAATGACAAGTGAAAAGGGTATTTTTTTAATAAAAGAATTCCCACTGTAGCAACTCTTAAGAAAACATTAGTGAAATTAATCACATTAAAGCAATCGCTTTCTTCAATTTTTTCTTTTCAGATTCTTTTTTTTATTTAAGAATAGTACAGCATCCACCATTCCGCTAAACAGATTTATCATTAACCTCCTTTTATCACTTGTGAAGGATTCGACTTGAATCAAAGAGAAATTTCTTAATATGAGAAAAAAATAATACAGAGAACGGATAAAAAGAAACAGATCGGCGATTCTCCCCCTGTTAGGAAGAACGCCGACCTGTTTTTTTAAATCCATTCTCTCGTGACATGAATGTAAATGCGTTTCGCAAACTCAACTGTTACTAAATAAGCTAGATTGATACCGACATACCATGGCCAGTAACTTGATGGCAGTGCTGCAAAATCAAAGACGGTATGCAATGGCGTCAAGATGACCAAGAAGCCAACTGCAATCGCTAGAACACTTGAAATCAAAACTGCAGGTGATGCGATACTTTTGATAAATGGTAATTTTCTCGTTCTGATCATGTGAACGACTAAGGTTTGTGTCGTTAAGCCAATCATAAACCATCCTGCTTGGAACAAGGCTTGCTCTTGGATGGTATTTGCACTAAAGACATGCCACATCATAAAGAAAGTCAAAATATCGAAGATGCTGCTGACAGGTCCAATGCCGACGGTAAACTTCAATAGTCCACCCACTTGCCATTTAACTGGTTTTTCTAACTCTTCTTTATCTACGTTGTCCCATGGGATCGTCAATTGGGCCATATCGTACACCAAGTTTTGAACCAACAGTTGAATGGACAACATTGGTAAGAAAGGTAAAAAGGCACTAGCAACTAAAGATCGAGAACACATTCCCGAAATTCGAACTCAAAGTCATTTTGATGTACTTCATCATATTGGTAAATACTTTGCGGCCTTCGATGACCCCTTTATCAAGGACATTCAAACTTTTTTCTAATAAAATGATCGAGCTGGCATCTTTGGTGATATCTGCTGCGGTATCAACCGAGATACCAACATCTGCTGTACGTAAAGCAGGCGCGTCGTTGATGCCATCTCCCATAAAGCCGACCGTATGGCCTGCCGCTTGAATGGTTTCAATGATTCGGGATTTTTGCATTGGATTTAATTTTGCAAACAGATTAGTTTTTGCAGCTTTCTCTGCTAACTCTTCATCTGACAGATGATCTATATCGGTTCCTAACAAGTATTCATCTGCATCAATACCAACATCTCGACAAACTTTTTGCGCAACGATCGCATTATCTCCCGTTAACACTTTGACATTGATGCCATGACCGTGTAAAGAAGCAATCGCTGTTTTTGCTGTTTCTTTTGCTGGATCTAAGAAGCCCATAAAGCCAATCATGATCATATCTTGTTCATCTTCTACAGAATAAACGGCATCTGCGTGGGCATCCCGTTTTACAGCAACAGTCAACACGCGCATTCCTTGTTTATTCAAGCGCAAATTCACTTGACGCAATTGTTTTCTCAATTGAGGAGTCAATTCCATCACTTTGCCATCAACTTCTACGTACTTGCAGACTTGTTCCATTTCCTCGGCGGCACCTTTAGTGACCATCAGTTGATGACCATCTGCATTGACAACAACCGTCAAGCGGCGACGTGAGAAGTCAAACGGAATCTCATCGATTTTTGTCACATCGTTAAATGGCGCTGACAAGCCTTCTTCTTCATAGTAGTTTAAGACAGCAATATCCATCAGGTTTTTCCACCCTGTTTGATAGTAAGAATTTAAATACGTCATATCAAGGACTTGTTTATCTTCTACGCCAAATGGGTTTAAATGCTGTACCAGTACAACACGATCTTCGGTGATCGTACCCGTTTTATCGGTACATAGTACATCCATTGCACCTAAGTTTTGAATCGAAGGCAATTCTTTGACGATCACTTTTTCTTTTGATAAAGAGATCGCCCCTTTGGCTAAGTTACTGGTGACGATCATTGGTAGCATTTCTGGCGTCAAACCAACTGCTACTGCAATCGCGAAGAACAACGCTTCGCCCCAATCACCCTTGGTCAAACCATTGATCAATAAAACGATTGGGAAAAGAACCATGACCATTCGCAACAATAGCTTGCTGACTTTTGTTAAGCCATCTTCAAAGGTTGTTTTGCCCCGTTTCGTGGTCGCATTTTTGGCAATATCACCGAAGAAAGTACTTTGACCGGTTTTCAAAATAATGGCTTTTCCTTGACCACTTAAGACATCGGTACCCATGAAAACAAGATCTTGCATATCTAGTGCAGAAATTTGTTCATCGCTTTCTTTGATCCCAGCATCGACAAATTTTTCAACTGGCATTGATTCGCCTGTTAATGAAGATTGATTGATAAATAAATCTTTGGTCCAAATCAAGATTGCATCCGCAGGAATCATATCGCCGGTTGCTAAGGTGACGATGTCTCCTGGAACGACTTCATCCATCGGAATTTCTCTCGTGATTCCATCTCGGTTACGGAACAAGTATTTTCAATAAGTTCTTTTAACGCTAAGCTTGCTTTTTGGGAACGGTATTCTTGGACGAAAGTAATCATGACACTTGCCAAAATCATGATTCCCATCACGATCACTGCTTCAATATCGCCTGTTACAAAAGAAATAACCATTAATAATGCCAAAACTAACACAAAAGGATCTTTGAAAGCACCTAGGATCATCAACCAAGCAGGTGTTGGTTTTTGCGCATCCACTTTGTTTGGACCGTACTCTGCCAAACGTTCTGCAGCATCTTCTTCCGATAGCCCTTGGAAGGATGTCCGCATTTCCATCAGCAGTTCTCTTTCGGTCAATTTTGCCAGTAATTTTAGTTCTTGATCTTTCGATAGTTTTTTTAACATCTTTTTTTCCTCCTAGCACTTAGGAGTTGCTTACGCCACCCCTAGCGATTCGATAATTACTCCGCTGTTTCATCTGGGGACTGGGGTATTCCATGTGAATCTTCCTTTCTTTTTATTAGGTAAGTCACTGTGGAACATGCGTAAAAGACACAAAAAAACGCACGCTCCCAATAAGCATGCGTAAAAAACTCATGATCATTGTAGAGCTTTAGCACTATAGGGCGTAGATAGCAAATCTGCTATCAGCTACTTTGGGTTTAACCTTCACGATTAGACCTGTCCTACCAACTAAGTATCTCTCGATACTTTTGCGGCAGCAGCTTGTGTCCATATAGGAGCCTCACCTAACAATTATTTGTATAAAATGTCAGTTCGTCGGAAGTCTATCTTCCAACTACCCACATAATAACTGCTATCCTAGCCAATGTCAACCGCAACAATGGAAAAAGCACCCTTTTTTCATAGATTTTCGTTGGTTTTCAAATGAAAGGTCTTACAATAAAATAACAACGTTAAAGAACTGGTGTGATTTTATATGTGACAAAACTTTTTTTACACGAACAGATAGAGAGAAATCCTCTCAGGGCAAAACCCAGAATTCATCAAGTCACTTCGGCTATCTCATTGAAGGAGAGAATGTAATAAATTTCCGAACTCGAATAAAAAATAGACAGCCATTTAAATAAACAGCTGCCTATTTCTCTTTCACATCCGATTCTGAAAAATGATTTTTTCGGTATTCTTTCGATCCAGCTCTCACGAAAAATGATCTGCTAAAATTTTCAAGATTCGCCGACTAGCTTTCCCATCGCCATAGGGATTTTCTGCATGTGCCATGGCATTGTAAGCTTCTGGATCCTCTAGTAGTCGCTTCGTTTCTTGATAAACCGCAGCTTCAGACGTACCGATCAGTTTTAACGTACCTGCAGCAATTCCTTCTGGGCGCTCTGTTGTATCTCGCAAGACCAAAACAGGAACGCCTAACGACGGTGCTTCTTCTTGGACACCACCAGAATCCGTCAAAATCAATGTGCTTTGATTGGCAACATTGTGAAAAATCAATGACATCTAAAGGCTCAATCAGCGTGACATTTTCTAGTTCTCCAAGTATCTCCATAGCAATCCCTCGGACTTGAGGATTTTTATGCATAGGAAAAACCACTTTGATGGTTGGTTTCTCCTTAGCGATCTTCGCTAAAGCGCGGAAGACTTGCTTCATCGGAACACCTAAGTTCTCGCGACGGTGCATTGTCAGAAGAATCATGGTTTTATCTGCTGCAGAAAGTTCTGGATGCTGATAGTCCTCCGAGATCGTATAACGCATCGCATCAATGGCGGTATTTCCCATTACAAAAATTGCAGCTTTATTGCGATTTTCCGCTAATAAATTTTCTTTGCTTTGGACAGTTGGCGCAAAATAAAAATCCGCTAATACATCGATCAGCTGACGATTGGCTTCCTCCGGATAAGGAGATTTTTTGTTCCATGTACGCAAACCGGCTTCCACATGCCCCACAGGAATCTGCTGATAGAAAGCTGCCGTCGCGGCTGCATAAGCTGTGGTCGTATCCCCGTGAACGAGTACGATATCAGGGTTTCCTTTTGCAAGATCGGTTCCAGATCCAGCAAAACTTTGGTAGTGATTCCTGTCAAAGTTTGCCCTAAAGTCATAATATCCAGATCATAATCTGGTATGATTTCAAAAACCGTTAAAACTTGATCCAACATTTCTCGATGCTGCGCCGTCACCACAACGATCGATTCAAAACGCGGGTCGTTTTCCAATTCCTTTACTAGTGGCGCCATTTTGATGGCTTCCGGTCTGGTACCGAACACAGACATCACTTTGATTGTCATTTGGTCACCCGCTCCTCTACTTCTCATTGCTTCTATTATAACGAAGAAAACAGAAAAACAAAATGGTTGTTCCAAAAAAAAGAAACGACCGCTAAAAGGCCGTTTCTTCAGTATCCAGCTTAAATAGTATCTCCATTGAAAATCGAATTTTTCACGATTACGTAATCCACTTTACGAATCGATTCTAAATCTTTTCCACCTGCATAAGAGATCGATGACTGCAAGTCTTGCTGCATTTCAACTAACGTATCTTTTAAAGAACCTTTGTATTGAATCCAAATTTTCTTTCCTTCTACGTTTTTCTTTTCACCTTTTTGAAATTCTGATGCAGAACCAAAGTATTCTTTCATTACAACGCCATTTTCTACCTTGGTTTCTCCTGGTGATTCTTCATGCCCAGCAAACAATGAACCGATCATGACCATGGTTGCACCGAAACGGACAGATTTAGCGATATCGCCGTGTGTCCGAATGCCGCCATCTGCAATGATTGGTTTGCGAGCAGCTTTGGCACACCAGCGTAATGCTGCTAACTGCCATCCGCCAGTCCCGAAACCAGTTTTGATTTTTGTGATACAAACTTTCCCTGGTCCAATACCGACTTTTGTTGCATCTGCGCCAGCGTTTTCCAATTCACGAACTGCTTCTGGCGTTCCAACATTTCCAGCGATCACAAACGTTGCTGGTAAATGCTTCTTGATGTGTTGAATCATATTGATCACGGCGTTTGAGTGACCATGGGCAATATCGATCGTGATAAAATCAGGAACAAGCTCTTTCTCAGCTAGTTCTTCCACAAAGGCATATTCATTTTCTTTGACACCCACGCTGATTGAACTAATCAAGCCGCGGCTTTTCATTTTTTTGATGAATGGAATCCGTGCTTCTTCATCAAAGCGGTGCATAATATAAAAATAGCCATTTTCAGCTAAAAATTCTGCGATTGAATCATCAATAATTGTTTGCATATTTGCAGGAACAACAGGCATTTTAAACGAGTGTCCGCCTAATGTCACCGTGGTATCACATTCTGAACGGCTGTTCACGATACACTTGTTAGGAATCAGTTGTATATCTTCGTAATCAAAAACTTTCATGTCAAACATAAAAATATCCTCCAAATCTTACTAAGAGTGAAGCAAGCATCAAATGGCATCAGCCTATTTTTAACGCCCACAACAATTTAAACCACCTGGAAATGAAATACAAGCTTTTTAGAAATACTTTTTGGAAAAAAAGGATGAATGTTCGTCTTTCGCGAACATTCATCCTTATAACAACTGAATAAAACGGAATTTACGTATAAATTAAGGCAAGATGTTCCCTGCTGCTTTATACACTTCATACCATTCATGGCGGGTCAATACGATCGAAGAAGCTTGCGCAATTTCTTCAATTCGATGTGGGGTCATCGTTCCGGCAATCACTTGCATATTTGCTGGATGACGTAAGATCCACGCAGATGCGATGCCAGTCGGTGTTGTTTGATACTTGTTCGCTAGTTCGGTTAATTTTTCGTTTAACTCTGGGAATTTCTCGTTGCCGATAAAGACCCCTTCAAAGAAACCATATTGATACGGAGACCAAGCTTGGATCGTCATCTCATGCAAACGAGAATATTCCAAAATTTCTCCATCATGGTCGATACTGCCAGCATCCGTCATATTGACATGAATCCTTGATCGATCATCCTGTATGCATGATCCCGAATTGCAGTTGATTCGCTACTAAAGGTTGGGAAACATATTTTTTCAATAGCTCGATTTGACCAGGTTTTTGATTGCTGACACCGAAGTATTTCACTTTACCGTCTTTTTCTAATTGGTCAAAGGCTGCTGCCACTTCTTCTGGTTCAAACAAAGTGTCAGGGCGATGCAATAATAATGCATCTAAATGATCAGTTTTCAATCGTTGCAAACTACCTTCCACAGAAGAGATAATATGCTCTTTCGAAAAATCAAACATTTCACCTGGAACGATGCCGCATTTTGATTGAATAAACAAATCTTCTCTTTTAGCTGCCGTTTTTGCTAACGCTTCTGCAAAAATCGTTTCACATTCACCGCGACCATAAATATCCGCATGGTCAAAGAAGGTAATGTCATTTTCAATCGCAGTCGTCAAGACCTTCACAGGATCTTTAGCATTGTTGATTCGCATCAATCCTAAAATCACGCTGGATACTTCTAAATCAGTGGGACCGAATTTAATTTTTTTCACGTAAAGTTCCTCCTTATTTAAACTACATTCCTATTTTATCACAACAAGATGAAAACGCTATACCAACGTCAAAAATACCTCCCATAAAACGAAAACCACCAGCACAACCGATTGGTTCTACTGGCAGCCCTCCTTTTTTTCAGTTTGTGTTATGCACAGAAATATTCTTTACTTCATCGCCTTTGATGAGTTGCTATATTGCAAGGCTTTATCGCCGATATCGTTTCGGTAATATAAGCCAGATAAAGACAACCTGCTGATTGCTTCATAGACGTTCTTTTGTGCAGCAGCTAAATTCTCAGCTGATGCTTCCACAAGAAAAACGCGCCCACCAGCTGCCGTCAAACCACCTTGGTCGGCAGCTTCATCCACTCCTGCATAAAAGAATTGCGTTCCTTCTCCTTCAGGGCTTGGGACAGGCATTCCTTGCTGATACTTGCCTGGATATCCTTGAGAGGCAATCACGACACCGATCGAAGCCGATTGATTCCATTGGATCGTAGGTACTTGGTCCTGTAAGAGATCATCAATGATCTGGGCTAGACTGCTTTTAAACGACTTAACACGACTTGTGTTTCTGGATCGCCGAAACGCGCATTGAATTCGATGACTTTCGGTCCATCATTGGTAGCAATCAGACCTGCATAGAGAATCCCCGTAAACGGTGTATTGTTGCGAATCATCCCTTTTGCTGCAGGAAGTAAAACTTCTGCTACCGCTTGATCGACCATTTCTTGCGGAATCTGCGGTACCGGCGTATAAGCCCCCATACCTCCTGTATTCGGACCTAAATCGCCATCGAAGGCACGTTTATGGTCTTGGGCAATGACCATTGGATAGACGGCTTCGCCCTTCACAAATGCCAATAGCGAAAACTCCTCGCCAGCCAAAAACTCTTCGATCACCACTTTTGCACCACTTTCACCGAAAGCATTTTGCTCCAGCATCGCTTCGACTGCTGCGTTTGCTTCTTCAATGGTTTCCGCGACAACCACGCCTTTGCCCGCCGCTAAACCATCTGCTTTGATGACGATTGGCGCACCTTTACGTTGGATATAGGCTTTTGCCTGGGCACTATCTGTAAAGCTTTGATAGTCTGCTGTTGGAATGTGATTGGTTCGCATCAATTCTTTGGCAAACTCTTTTGATCCTTCAATCATCGCTGCTTGGCGATTGGGGCCAAAAATTTCCAAGCCCGCCCCCTGAAAATCATCTACGATGCCATTTAGCAACGGAACTTCCGGACCAACGAAGGTCCAATCAACCTCCTGCTCTTGAGCAAAAGCAATTAGACTTTCATGATCGGACTCTTCAATTGCGACTGTCTTAATCCCGTCTTTTCGCATACCGGGATTGCCCTTCGCACAAAAGACTGTTTCCACTTGAGGATCCTGCAGAAACTTTTTTGCGACGGCATGCTCTCTACCGCCACTACCAATAACAAGTATTTTCATCGTCTTCTCCTATTTCTTAGTGTTTAAAATGACGAACACCAGTAAAGACCATCGCCATACCGTATTTATCTGCCATGTCGATCGACTCTTGATCTTTGATACTGCCACCAGGTTGAATAATCGCTTTGATTCCTTGTTGCGCTGCATATTCAACACTGTCATCCATTGGGAAAAAGGCGTCGCTTGCCAGCACTGAACCAGCCAGTTTTTGTTTTCACGGGCTTGTTCGACGGCGATTTTCACCGAACCCACGCGGTTCATTTGACCAGCGCCGATCCCGACGGTTTGCTGTTGATTGGCTAAAACGATGGCATTAGATTTCACGTGTTTCACCGCTTTCCAAGCAAATGCCAAAGCTGCGATTTCTTCTGGTGTCGGCTGTCTTTTGGTCACCACGGTCCAATCTTCTGGTGTTTCCATTTGATCATCTGGTTCTTGCACCAATAAGCCCCCAAGGACAGAGACAACTTCTGGCTGTTTGGCTGCTTTTTCGAAATCAACAACCAGCAGGCGCAGATTTTTTTTCTTCGTTAAGATTTCTAGTGCTTCTTCTTCAAATGCAGGTGCAATGATGATCTCAAGAAAAATCCGCTGCAGTTGCTCCGCAGTTGCCACATCAACTGGACGATTCAAAACAATGATCCCGCCAAAAATCGACACTGGGTCTGCTTCGTAAGCTTCTTGGAAAGCTTCAGCAATCGTTTCTCCACTTCCGATCCACAGGGATTCATGTGCTTGAGGGCTACTGCAGTTGGCTCTGTAAATTCTTCTGCGATCCGCAAGGCAGCGTCAGCATCTTTAATGTTGTTGTAAGACAATTCTTTGCCGTGGATTTGTTTTGCGCTGGCAATCGAATAGGGCACGGGTAATGCATCCTGATAGAAGGAAGCTTTCTGATGACTATTTTCACCATAACGCAATGTTTGTTTCAAAACATAGGTTTTCGTCAAGGTCTCTGTTTCTGTTTCAGCCACCGCTTTGGTCAAGTATTCACCAATCAAGGCATCGTAAGCGGCGGTATGGCGGAAGACTTTGGCAGCTAATTTCTTTCTTGATGCCAACGTCGTATTGCCTTCCTTCAGCTCAGTTAAAACCCAGTCGTAATCGTTGGGATCAACGACAACAGTTACTGAGGCATGATTTTTCGCCGCAGAACGTAGCATGCTTGGTCCGCCGATGTCGATATTTTCGATTGCGTCGGCTTCTGTGACGTCAAGCTTACTGATGGTTTCTTTAAATGGATAAAGATTGACGACAACAAGGTCGATCGGTAAAATGCCATGCTCAGCCATTGCCTCCATATGAGAAGGCAGATCACGCCGTCCTAACAGACCACCATGCACCCGTGGATGTAGCGTCTTGACCCTACCATCCATCATTTCAGGAAATTCTGTGACCGCTTCGATGCCGATCGGTTGAAGCCCCGCTTGTTCCAAGGCCGTTTTTGTCCCGCCAGTTGAGATAATCTCAAATCCTAAATTGGTCAATTCTTGGACAAATGGTACGAGTCCTTCTTTGTCAGACACACTGATTAATGCACGTTTATTCACGATTCGATAGCCCCTTTTCCACGATTTCAGCTAAAACAGCTGGATAGATTTGATGTTCTACTTGATGAATTTTTTCTGTCACATTTGCTAATGTATCGTCGGTGTCGATCCGAACGATTTCTTGGGCAATGATTGGCCCTGTGTCAATGCCGGCATCGACATAATGAACCGTCACTCCCGTCACTTTCACGCCGTAAGCGAAGGCATCGGCGATCCCAGATTTACCTGGGAAACTCGGCAACAAGGAGGGATGGATATTGATGACTCTGCCTTCATAAGCGGATAATAGAGTGTTGCCGATGATTCGCATATACCCTGCTAAAACAATAAAATCGATGGCATGATCCTGCAATTCTTCGATCAATTTATTTTCAAAGGCTGCTTTTGATGCAAATGCCGCTGGCTCTATGACAAGCGTTTCATAGTCTCTCGCGCGGGCTTTTTCTATTACTGGCGCTGCAGGTTTATCGGAAAAGACCAACCCGATCTGCGCTCCTTTGATTTTATTTGCTTGGATCGCATCGGCGATCGCGGTAAAATTGCTGCCCGTTCCAGAAGCAAAGACGGCGATCCTCATCGGACTGCCTCTTTGAAGCAAACGGCTTCGTTGTTACGTTTGGTCACTTTACCGATCCGGTATGCTTGTTCTTCATTGGCGGATAGAAGTGCCATCACAGCCGCAACATTTTCTGGCGCAACGGCTAAGACCATACCGATACCCATATTGAAAATCTCGAACATTTCTTGATGAGGAATCGCGCCATGAGTAGCGATCAGATCAAATATCGGCAACTGCGGCCAAGTGTCTAAGGAGATTTCTGCCGCCAGACCTTCAGGCAGCATCCGTGGGATATTTTCAACAAAGCCGCCACCAGTGATATGAGAAATTCCAGCTAACAATCCTTCTATCAATAAAGGTTTCAGTGCATCAACGTAAATTCTCGTTGGCGTCAATAAACTTTCTGCAAGCGTTTGGTTACCAAGTTCCGCAAACGTTTCTGCTCCTGTATAGCCATGTTGTTCAAAAAAGATTTTTCTGACTAAAGAGTATCCATTAGAGTGAATGCCTGAAGAAGGCAAACCAATCAGCTCATCGCCCTCTTTGATGGTTTCTCCAGTGATCAACCGACTTTTTTCGACGATCCCTACGGCGAAACCAGCAAGATCATATTCTTCCGGCTGATACATCCCCGGCATTTCAGCGGTTTCTCCACCAATCAGGGCAGCACCCGCTTGCACACAGCCCTCTGCGACACCAGCAATGATTTGTTCGATCTTTGCCGGATCGTTTTTACCAACTGCAACATAGTCAAGGAAGTAGATAGGTTCTGCCCCTTGAGCGACGATATCATTCACACACATCGCGACGCAATCAATGCCGATCGTTGTGTGCTGTTCTTGTTGGATCGCCAACAAAAGCTTGGTTCCTACACCATCAGTCCCAGAAACGAGTACCGGTTCTTTCAATTGGTACGATGATAAGTCAAAACAGCCACCAAAGCCCCCGATTGCCCCCATCACGCCTAGCCGTTCTGTTCGTTTCACATGCTTTTTGATCCGTTCGACTACTTCATAACCGGCTTCGACATCGACACCGGCTTTTGCATATGCATTTGCCACGTTTGTTCCTCCTCAATCATTCATCCGCTTTTCTTCATTCAGCTCATTCGTCGTTAACGCAAGTAAACCAGCGGTCCTTCACTGCTTCGTTTGAAAAACCATTTTTGCCTACTATTTATTCAGCTTATTCAGCTAAAGACGCGAGATAGTTTTCTTCATAATCATACAAAGGGGTTGGATAATCGCCATTGAAATAGGCCATACACAATCCTGAGTAAGGTGCGTCGAAATCTAAACCGATCGCTTCGATCAACCCGTCTTCACTTAAAAAGGCCAAAGAATCTGCTTCGATTTTTTCACAAATCTCAGCTTCCGTATATTTGGCTGCGATCAATTCTTTTCTCGTTTGAATGTCGATCCCGTAAAAACATGGATAGCGCAAAGGCGGCGAACCGATACGCACATGAACTTCTTTGGCACCTGCCTCTTTTAGCAGTTGCACGATACGGCGGCTGGTGGTTCCTCGGACGATCGAATCGTCGACTAGAATCACTCGTTTGCCTTCGACTACGCCACGAACAGCTGAGAGCTTCATTCGCACGCCTTGCTCTCTTAACTCCTGTGTCGGTTGAATAAACGTTCGTGCAATGTATTGATTTTTTACTAAGCCCAATTCATAAGGAATACCTGAAGCTTCTGCGTACCCGCTGGCAGCAGATAAGGATGAATTCGGTACACCAATGACCATATCCGCTTCGATCGGCGCCTCTTTTGCCAAGCGACGGCCCATATTTTTACGGGCACGATGAACATTGACGCCAGCGATGTTGGAATCAGGACGGGCAAAATAAATAAACTCCATCGAACAAATCGCCGGTTGTACTTCTTGGGTATACTGCTCGATTTGAATGCCTGCATCATCAATGATCACGACTTCGCCCGGTCGGACATCACGAATAAATTCCGCACCGATGACTTCCAACGCACAGGTTTCTGAAGCCACCACATAAGCACCATTGACCATTTTCCCGATTGACAATGGCCGAAAGCCATTGGGGTCTAGTGCTGCGATCATGGCATTTTCCGTCAGTAAAAGGTACGCAAATCCACCTTTAACTTGATTTAATGCCTCCTTGACCCGATCCATAAAAAGCGGTTCTTCGCTGCGACGGATCAAGTGCATGAGAATCTCTGTATCGGAATTCGAGTGGAAAATCGCACCAGCCTCTTCTAATGATTTCCGTAGACTTTTCGCATTCGTCAAGTTGCCATTATGAGCTAAGCCAATCTGCTGATCAAAAAATTTGAATAAAAATGGTTGAATATTATCAACGCTACCATTACCAGCAGTTGCGTAACGAACGTGACCAATGGCAGCATCTCCTGTCAGACGCTGGAGGACACGTTCATCCGAAAACACTTCCGCTAGCAACCCTAAATCACGGTGACCATTGAGTTTTCCCGCATCATTCGTGACGATCCCAGCACCTTCTTGGCCGCGATGTTGCAAACTGTGTAGTCCGAAGTAGGTGACACGAGCGGCATCTGGATGACCCCAAACACCAAAAACCCCACATTCCTCGTTGAGGCTCTTTACTTCATTAAACATGGAATGGTTTCCTCCCATTTCAATTTCGCCTCAGTAAGGGGCATCTCGATCGTATCATCTTGTGCTTGCATGCGAATCTGGCCATCAGCAGTCACTTCCCCGATCGCTATTGCAGCAGCACCTACCAGTGCTTCAAAAGCTGCTTGCTTATCAGGTGCGACTGAAAGCACAAAACGGGATTGGGTTTCTGAAAACAATTGTGCTGCTGGCAATGACACGGTCACATTTAGACCAAAGCCCTTGTCAAAAGCGGATTCGGCTAAAGCGATCGCTAAACCACCTTCGGCACAGTCGTGGGCACTTTGAACAAGACCTGCTTGGATCGCTGCGGTAACCAAATGTTGGTTCATTTTTTCTGTTTCAAGGTCAAAGGACATTAAACGCCCAGCGATCTTTCCTGTCTGCAGTTTTTGCAATTCAGACCCATTGAAGTCAGCATGGGTTTCCCCTAGGACATAGATCACATCCCCTGCTGCTTGGAAATGCTGCGTCGTGATATGCGCCAGCTCTTCGATCAATCCGACCATCCCAATTACAGGCGTTGGATAGACCGATTGTCCGTCCGTTTCGTTGTATAAGGAGACGTTCCCAGAGATTACTGGTGTCTCTAGTACACGACAAGCTTCTGAGATCCCGTCAGCAGCCGTAGATAACTCCCAGAATCCTTCTGGTTTATCTGGCGAGCCGAAGTTAAGGCAGTCAGTGATCGCCAATGGACGCCCACCGGAAGCGACGATATTTCGAGTAGCTTCTGCAACTGCGATCTGTCCGCCGACTTCAGGATCTAAGTAGAGGTAACGAGCATTACAGTCAGTCGTCATCGCCAAGGCTTTATTGGTTCCCTTGATTCGTAAAACGGCCGCATCACTGCCGGGTCCTACCACGGTATTGGTACGAACTTGCGAATCGTAGGTTTCAAAAATCGAGCGTTTCGAAGCGATCGTCGGCTGCTGCAGCAGGTCCGCAAATACAGACGTTGCTGAATGAATCACTGGAACAAAGTCCGGTGTTTCCTTAAACACTTTGATCCGTGCTGGTTCTGCCATCTCTTTGTAGTAAGTCGGTGCATCTTCAGCTAAAGCATCCACTGGTAAATTAGCGACTTCCTGTCCATGATGGAACAAACGATAGTTGCCATCATCCGTCACTTCACCGATCACGACTGCTTCTAGATCGTATTTCTTAAAGAGGGCTTCCACTTCAGCTTCATGCCCTTTTTTGACACAGATCAGCATCCGCTCTTGGGATTCTGACAACATCATTTCATAAGGCGTCATATTGGTTTCTCGTTGTGGAACATCATCTAATGTTAAGCGCAAACCTGATCCGGCTTTTGATGCCATCTCGGCACTAGAAGAAACCAATCCAGCAGCACCCATATCTTGAATTCCGACTAAAATGTCCGAATGATCCACGATCAATTCCAAACAAGCTTCCAACAAAAGTTTTTCCATAAAAGGATCACCGACTTGTACGGCGGAACGTTGTTGTTCTTCTCCTTCGACAAATTCTTCCGATGCAAAAGTCGCCCCGTGTATCCCGTCGCGTCCTGTTTTTGCGCCGACATACATGATGGTGTTTCCAACACCTTTGGCCTGCCCTTTTTGAATATCCTTGTGGGCAATGATTCCTACACACATGGCATTGACTAATGGATTGCCTTCATAACAAGGATCAAATGCCACTTCACCACCGACGGTCGGAATCCCGATACAGTTGCCATAGCCACTGATCCCAGCAACGACTTCTTCCAAAAGATATTTCGTTCTTGGATTATCTAACTCACCAAATCGTAAGGAATCTAAAACAGCAATCGGTCTTGCTCCCATACTAAAGATGTCGCGGATGATTCCACCAACACCAGTTGCTGCTCCTTCATAAGGTTCCACCGCAGAAGGATGATTATGGCTTTCCGCTTTAAATACGACAGCTAGATCATCGCCGATATCCACGATGCCCGCACCTTCTCCCGGACCTTGCAGTACTTGCGGCCCATCTGTCGGGAATTTCCGCAAAACAGGTTTGGAATTTTTGTAAGAACAATGTTCACTCCACATCACTGAAAAGAGTCCAGTTTCGGTATAGTTTGGTAAACGTCCCAAAATATCTTCTGAGATCATCCGATATTCTTCTTGGGTCAATCCCCATTGCTCGTATAATTTCGTGTCTTTGATTTCTTGTGGTGTAGGTTCTTTTACGATCATTTTATCCATTTACCGGCACCTTCCCAAAACTTTTCAATAATGAAGCAAAAAACTTCTTGCCATCTTCTGAGCCTAATAAACTTTCCATCGCTCGTTCTGGATGAGGCATCATGCCTAGGACATTGCCTGCTTTGTTGCAGATACCAGCGATATTGTGTAGACTGCCGTTGACGTTATCTTCATAACGGAAAACGATTTGATTGTTAGCAACCAATTCCTGATAAGTCGTTTCATCACAATAATAATTGCCCTCACCATGAGCGACAGGAAGCGTAATGACTTGATCCGTTTCATATTCAGAAGTAAAAGCTGTTTGATTATTCACTTGCAGACGGACCGGCTTGCAAATAAAATGCAATGATTCATTTCTTTGTAAAACCCCTGGTAACAAGCCCGCTTCCGTTAAAATTTGAAACCCATTGCAGGTACCAAAGACAGGTTTGCCTTCATTTGCCAAACGAATGACCTCTGACATGATCGTAGAAAAACGGGCAATCGCTCCGCATCTTAAGTAATCACCATAAGAAAATCCTCCTGGAAGCAAAACACCGTCAAAACCGGCTAAGCTTTCTGCATCATGGCGCACATATTCTGCTTCTGCCCCCATGATATCTTTGATTGCCCACATCAAATCAACATCACAATTTGATCCAGGAAAGACGATCACTGCAAATTTCATAGGGCTGCTTCCTCCATTTGAACTATTTCATAACGGTAGGTTTCCATATTGACGTTTGCTAAAAGTTTGTCACAGATCGCTTCAATCTCCTCTGCTACTGCTGCTTGTGTTTGATTGTTGGAAGGTGTCACTTTGATTTCAAAGTATTTCCCGATGCGAATATCACTGACATCTTGATATCCTAAGCGATGAACAGCTCCTTTGACGGCTTCTCCTTGAGGGTCCAAAACAGATTCCTTATAAGTGACGTAAACTTTGACTAAATACATGTTGAATTCTCCTTTTCTAAACGATTTAAAACTTCTTCATAAACAGGAACGATGTCCCCTAAATCACGACGATAGACATCTTTATCAAGATGTTCATTTGTACCCATATCCCATAAGCGGCAAGTATCTGGTGAGATCTCATCAGCCAGGAGCAACTCGCCCTTCTTGGTTTTGCCGATCTCGATTTTAAAATCGATCAGTTGAATCTGGATACTTGCAAAGATTTCCAGTAACGCAGCGTTGACTTGTAGTGCCAGTTTTTTGATCTGGTCCAGTTCCTCTTTTGTGGCAAGACCCAAATAGAACACATGATCGTCATTGATAAACGGATCATCTAAACGATCCTCTTTGTAGTAAAACTCCACGATCGGCTTTGGCAGTTTGGTTCCTTCTTCGATGTCCAAGCGCTTTGAAAAACTACCAGCAGCCGTGTTGCGAACAACGACTTCTAAAGGAATCATGGTGACAGCTCGAATTAATTGTTCGTGTTTAGACACTAATTGAAGAAAGTGACTTGGGACATTTTTATCCGCTAAACGCTGAAAAAGATGCGCAGTGATCTGATTGTTTAGGGCACCCTTCCCTACGACTGCATCTTTCTTTAAACCGTTCAGCGCAGTTGCTTGGTCCAGATAAAGGACTCTCAACACATCTTCTTCGTTGGTTTTAAACAATTTCTTGGCTTTTCCTTCATAAAGAAGCATTTCTGATTCCATATTCCACCTCAGTTAAGTATTATTTTTCACATAGCGATGACACACATCTTTATTTGTTTATTATTCTAACAACGCTGAAAAAGCGGGTCAACGATTATCTGTACATTTACACATTAATAAACACGAATGTTCGCTTTTTATCCCGTCAAGCAAGTTTACCTCTCCCGTTTGACTGGCGAAGGGTTTTATAAAGCGTTTACAACATTCTATTTTCATGCTATATTTAGGTCGTATTGTAGCTACATTCAAGGAGGAGTACTATATGTGGTCGCTAAAGAATCGTGCTGAACTTTTTTTAGCTCATTTATCAGACAAAGAAAAACAACAGCTCCATAACGAATTATTGGCCGTGCAGCAAATCCTTTCCATCAACCAACAAACAAGTTTCTATGTATTCAGTCCCTTCAAAAAAGGGGCACGTCCTCACTATGCGGAAGAACAAAAAAGAGTTCTACAATTTCAAAATGGCCGCAATGACGAATTGATCATTCACCAGATTCATCGTCAAAGCTTATTTAAACATACGTATTCTTTCCGTATTTATTTTAATTTAGAAGAAATGGACTTTTCTTTTTGGATGATCTTTGCATCTTTTGAAGGAACAAAGTCTTGCCCCTACCTTTAACTTAAGTCACGCTGCGAATTAGACTAGTGATCACTAAATAAAAATAAGATAAAAAAAACAAAAGCCCGAAATTTTACGGGCTTTTTTTGTTATACTGTTTTCAGACAAAAGAAAGGACACGATTATGCTATTTACAAAACAGTCATTTGATGCTTTTGCTTTAGAAACATTAGAAGAAAGAATGGAAAAAATCCGTTCAGAGATCCAGCCGGTTTTCCAAACCATCGGCGAGGCAGCGATCCCATTATTTGAAGAAAGCTGTCAAGAACCTTTTTATTTGCATATTGCTCAGCATCGGCGTAGAACCGTCTACCCTCCTGCCGAAACGTGGGCGGGGATCGGCCCTAACAAGCGTGGTTATAAAATGGACGCCCACTTTCAAATTGGGATCAATCAAGAGTATGTCTTTGTTTGGCTCAGTGTGATCGATCAACCGAAAAATCAAGCAACGATCGCGGAATCTTGGCTGGCTCAAAAAGAATTATTTGATCAATTGCCAGCAGACTTTACGCTATCTCCTGATCATACCAAATATGATCACTTCCAATCGCTAAATGGCCAACCTACTTAGAACGATTACAGAAAGTCAAAAAAAGTGAACTTCAGATTGGCAAGATTTTTCCAAAAAAATGATCGAAGACGTTGAGATGGCGGATATTTTAGCAGTTTATCAAACGCTGTTGCCGCTTTATCACGCCCGTTTGTCGGCACTAAAGGAGGAACAATAATATGTCAGAAAACCGGCGCTCTCGCAACGAAAAACCAGCGAAAAAACCTAAGCGTTTCGTCTGGCTGGCACTCCCTGCCGCCTTATTAGTACTTGGTGGCGGTTATTATGGCTATACAGTCTATCAAAATCGACAAGAAGAAGCAGCAGCAAAAAAAGTCCTCAATTCCTTTATCGATGCTATATCTGATCAGAAGTACAGCGATCTATCTGCTTTACTGACCGAAGAAAGTTTGGAATCAAACGGCTTTACCGCAGACGAAGTCTCAGCAAAATACGAAGCGATTTTCACTGGTATCGGTGCCGAATCATTTAAAGCTTCAGGAATTGAGGTAACGCCCGATGATAAGGATTCCGATCAATTCAATTTCCAATACAACGGTTCCTTAACCACCTCGTTAGGTGAATTAACAGAGCTGTCTTATAGTGGCACGATTACTCTGGCTGATGACCAAGCCAAGATCGATTGGTCGCCTCAATTGATTTTTCCGGGAATGGAAGGACAAGACAAAAGTTAGTATCTCTGTAGATAATGCCACACGTGGAGAAATCTCGACCGAAACAACGAACCGCTAGCAGAAAATGGCACGCTCTATCAACTAGGCGTCATTCCAGGACAGCTGGGTACGGGAGACGAAAAAACCGCCAATATCAAAGCAATCGCGGAGCGTTTTGACCTAACAGAAGATGCGATCGATCAAGCATTGGCTCAATCGTGGGTCCAAGATGAGTTGTTCGTTCCCTTGAAGATTATCGAACCAACCGATGAAATGCCAACTGGAACAAGTTTAAAAGAAACGACGGGACGGACTTATCCTCTTGGAGAAGCCGCTGCCCAGTTGATTGGTTATCTAGGGAACGTGACTGCAGAAGATATCGAAAAGGATGAAACGCTAGCAAGCAACGGACAAATTGGTCGTAGTGGTCTGGAAGCTGCCTTTGACAAAGAGTTGCGGGGCGAAAATGGCGGAAAAATCGCCATCACAGATGAAGACGGTGCTGAAAAATCGGTTCTTTTAGAAAAAGAACGGGCAGATGGTAAAGATATCCAACTGACCATTGACGCACAAGCCCAAAAGACAGCTTTTGACGCCTTACAAAATCAGGCGGGGTCCACGGTCGTCACAGAACCAAAAACCGGTGATCTGCTGGTATTAGCCAGCTCACCGAGTTATGATCCCAATAAAATGACCCAAGGGATCTCCCAAGAAGACTACGATGCGTATGAACAAAACGAAGACTTGCCTTTCATCAGCCGCTTTGCTACGGCCTATGCACCAGGTTCGACCTTTAAGACCATCACGGCAGCGATTGGCATAGAAAATGATACGATCGACCCTACCCAAAGTATTGCGATCGATGGATTGAAGTGGCAAAAAGACAGCTCGTGGGGGGACTATTTTGTCACCAGAGTCAGCGACGTAGCTTCTGTCAATCTAAAAGATGCACTGGTTTACTCTGATAACATCTATATGGCACAACAAACCTTAGCTATGGGTGAAGATGCTTTTCGTAACGGTTTGTCGAAATTGATTTTTGGTGAAACGTTGGATTTACCGATTGCGATGAATCCTGCTCAAATTTCCAATGAAGACTCCTTCAACTCAGAGATTTTACTGGCAGATACCGGCTATGGACAAGGAGAACTGTTACTGAATCCCATTCAGCAAGCTGCTGCTTATTCGGTCTTTGCCAATCAAGGAAAACTGGTTTATCCTCGTTTATTGAAAGAGGCAGAGCAAAAAGACAAAGAAGTCTTTAAACCAGAGACGATTGAGCAAATCAATCAAGATTTGACAGCTGTTGTCTCAGATGCCAACGGAACGGCACACTCTTTGGCAGCGCTGAACATTCCACTAGCTGCCAAAACAGGAACTGCTGAAATCAAAGAAAAGCAAGATGAAAAAGGCCAAGAAAACAGCTTCTTATTCGCCTTCGATTCGCAAGATCAAGGATTTCTGATGGTTTCCATGTTAGAAGATCGCCAGGAAAACCAATCAGCAACTGGTTTAGCACCTGATCTATTGACCTACTTAGCTGAAAATTATTAAAAAAGCCGCAACCTTAAGACGGAGGTCTCAAGGTTGCAGCTTTTTTATTCGGCTAAACCGACACGTTCAAAGATCGTGTCAACTTGTTTTAAATGATGGTTGTAATCAAACGCATCATCCAAGTCAGCTTTGGTCAAAACATCCGTGATTGCTGGATCAGCTTCTAACAATGGGCGGAAATCCATTTGTTCATCCCAAGCTTGCGCTGTTTTCGGCTGAACCAAGTCATAGGCTTGCTCTCTGGTCATCCCGTGATCGATCAATTTCAGCATCACCCGTTGGCTGTAGATCAATCCAAAGGTCGCATTCATATTGCGCTTCATATTCTCTGGGAAAACGGTCAGATTTTTGACGATATTGCCAAAGCGATTCAGCATGTAATCGATCAAAATCGTCGTATCCGGAATAATGATCCGTTCTGCCGATGAATGTGAGATATCCCGTTCATGCCAAAGGGAGACATTTTCATAAGCCGTCACCATATGACCGCGAACGACTCGTGCAAGTCCGGCCATATTTTCAGAACCGATTGGGTTACGCTTATGGGGCATAGCAGAAGAACCTTTTTGTCCTTTGGCGAAGAATTCTTCAACTTCCCGCGTTTCTGATTTTTGTAGTCCACGGATCTCGGTGGCGAATTTCTCAATGCTGGTTGCGATCAATGCCATTGCTGAAAAATATTCTGCATGTAGGTCACGAGGCAATACTTGCGTGGAAATATCTTGCGCACGAATCCCTAGTTTTTCACAGACATACTCTTCGACAAATGGAGGGATATTTGCAAAGGTTCCAACAGCACCACTGATCTTTCCAGCTTCGACCCCTTTTGCTGCCCGCTCAAAACGTTCAACATTGCGTTTCATTTCTGAATACCACAAGGCTAATTTCAAGCCAAAGGTCGTTGGTTCCGCATGAACACCATGGGTACGTCCCATCATCACGGTATGCTTGTATTCTTTGGCTTTTTCACCAATGATCGTCACGAAACGGTTCAAATCTTCCCGAATCAAATCGTTGGCCTGTTTCATCAAGTAACCATACGCCGTATCAACAACATCCGTCGACGTCAAGCCGTAGTGGACCCACTTACTTTCATCACCCAAAGATTCAGAGACTGCTCGGGTAAAAGCAACCACATCATGTCGCGTTTGCGCTTCGATCTCTAAGATACGGTCGATATCAAAGGATGCTTTTTCACGAATCAATGCAACATCCTCTTTCGGTATCTCTCCTAATTCCGCCCAAGCTTCGTCAGCTAAAATCTCGACTTCTAGCCACGCTTGGTAGCGATTTTGATCGGTCCAAATAGCACCCATTTCTGGTCTTGTATAACGCTCTAACATGTTTTTATCTCCTTTAATCCCAAATATTGGTTTGATAGATTTCTTCAGTGGTTTCTGCAATGTCTTCCGTCAAAATAGTGATATGTCCCATTTTGCGACCGGTTTTTGCTTCTTCTTTGCCATAGTAATGAAATTGCCAAGCAGGTTTTGTGGCAATCAGATCATAGGTTTCTGTCAATTCATCTCCTAAGACATTGACCATGACTGCTGGTGAAAGCAAAGAAACTTCCGGCAACGGCCAGCCACAGATGCCGCGGATATGAGCGTCAAACTGACTCATGGAGCAAGCTTCGATCGAATAGTGACCCGAATTATGCGGACGTGGCGCCAATTCATTGACATACAAGCCGCCGCTTTTGGTCAGGAACATTTCGATGGCTAAAACGCCTTGCAGATCCAAAGCTTTTGCAATAATGTGAGCGATCCGTTTGGCTTCTTCGGCAACTTCTGGATCAATGTGCGCAGGAGCGATCGTTTGATGCAAAATATTGTTACGGTGGATGTTTTCTACCACTGGGAAAGTGGTAAAGGTTTCTCCATTACCGGCAACTAAAATCGATAATTCTTTTTCAAAAGGAATCCATGCTTCTAATTCGCAAGTTCCTTCGCGAAGTAAATTCATGGAAGGCGCCAAATCAGCCGTACTGTAAAGCACGTGCTGTCCTTTTCCGTCATAGCCGCCTCTGGTGGTTTTTAATACACAAGGGTAACCAATGCTATCGATGGCATCTTGGATGTCTGTCGGGCTGATGATCGTGGCATAAGGTGCAATCACGATATTGTTTGCCTCTAAAAATGACTTCTCTAACAAACGATCTTGGTGATTGCTAACAGATCGGTGCCTTGAGGGATATGAGTAAGGCAAAATAGAGTTCAATGCTTCAACACTGACATTTTCAAATTCATAGGTGATTACATCGGCACGTCGAGCCATTTCTTCTAAAGCAAACACATCATCATAGGCAGCAACAATATGCCAATCAGCGACTTGGGCTGTTGGACAATTGGCAGTAGGGTCTAAAACGCCAACCCGAAAGCCCATTTCTTTGGCACTCATTGCCATCATACGACCTAGCTGTCCTCCGCCAACGATTCCGATCGTTGCGTTGGGCATTAAAGGTTTAATCAAGTTGATCACTACTTTCCAATACGATTTCTTTTAATGTATTTCTTCGTGCGTCTAATTTCTCCGCTATCTCTAAATCATACATGGAAAGCATCTGGGCTGCAAGTAGTCCTGCGTTAGTTGCGCCAGCTTTTCCGATCGCCGTTGTTGCTACTGGTACACCACCCGGCATTTGCACGATCGATAAAAGGGAATCCAAACCGTTTAATGCGCGTGATTGGACGGGAACACCAATGACCGGCAATGTTGTTTTAGCTGCCACCATTCCCGGCAAATGGGCAGCGCCACCTGCTCCTGCAACAATGACTTTAATCCTTTTTCTCGGGCTGTTTCTGCAAATTCGAACATCAAATCTGGTGTACGATGTGCCGAAATGACTTTTTTCTGATAAGGTATCGCTAACTCATCTAAAATCAAGCAGCACTCCTTCATTGTTTCCCAATCTGATTGGCTTCCCATAATCACTGCAACTGCTGGTTTCATTCGATTTTCCCTCCAACGATTTTTTACGATTCTCTTCTGAATAAACCTCAGAAGTATTTTTTACGAAAATCATTTTGTTAGCAACCTTTTGTCGCTACGTCTGAGATATCCCGAAGTCACATGGTTCTGCTAACAATCACTTTCACCTCTAAATAGTAACGAGTAGCCCGTGCAATGTCAAAATATTTTCGAACTATTAACAAATTTTACTTTTCATTGTTCGCTTTTATCTCAAAGATATGTATTCAACACGTCAGATATCCGATAATAAGACAAATAAAGGAACAATACAAAAAATCCAGACGAATCCTCGTCTGGATCAAATAAACTTACTGTTGCAAGCTCAATTCCGTCACTTCGTCTGTTTCTTTCGGCAGCCCATTAAAGAACAGATTCAAAACAATGGCAGTCAAACTACTCATGACGATCCCATTGCCTGTAAACATTTGAACGGTTTCAGGCATCTGACTAAATAAGGTTGGCATCATATTGAACCCTAAACCAAAACCGATCGATACTGCAATCACTAACAAGTTCTTGTCATTCATAAAATCAACTTTGCTCAGCATTCGCATCCCTTGAACAGCGACCATGCCAAACATCACTAACATGCCGCCGCCAAGCACTGCCTCTGGAATGATTTGTGCGATGGCACCGACTTTTGGAAACAATCCTAATACGATCAAAAAAATTGCTGAAAAGAAAATCGGACGGCGCGTCTTAATGCCTGAAAGTTGAACCAAACCTACGTTTTGTGAAAATCCAGTATAAGGAAACGTATTGAAGATCCCACCAAGAATCACTGCCAAGCCCTCCGCACGATAGCCGCGCTTTAAGTCATTGCCTGTAATCGGTTTTTCAGTAATGTCTCCCAGTGCAAAATAAACGCCTGTGGATTCTACCAAACTAACAATGGAAATAATGATCATCAAGACGATCGACCACAGATCAAAGGTTGGTAAACCGAAATAAAAAGGCTGAGGCAAATGAAACACAGGTGCATGGGCGATGGCAGAAAGATCAACCAATCCTAATAATGCTGCTAGAATAGTCCCACCGATCAAACCGATCAGTACGGCAATCGAGCGAATAAAGCCTTTGCCAAACACCTGCACGCCAATGATCAGCGCAATCGTCACAAAGCCTAACAATAAATTCGTTGGATCACCAAAGTTAGCAGCTGCGGCATCCCCTCCACCGATTTTGGTGATGGCGACTGGAATCAAGGTCAAGCCGATGACGGTAATCACCGTTCCTGTCACCAATGGAGGGAACAAACTTTGATTTTCGAAAAAATGCCAGCGATCTAGACAATGAAAATCCCAGCAGCAATGATCGCTCCGTAAATCGCACTGATTCCTGATTTGGTGCCAATCAAAATCAATGGGGAGACAGCTTGGATGGCACAACCTAAAACGACTGGTAGGCCGATCCCAAAAAAGCGGGTGACGACTAATTGCAAAAGCGTAGCGATTCCGCACATGAAAATATCGATCGAGATCAAATACGTCATCTGCGCTTCATTAAAGCCGAGGCCTGTTCCAATCAACAAAGGGACGGCAACAGCTCCTGCATACATCGCTAGCAAATGCTGCAAGCCTAAAACTGCTGAACGGCTATTCGTCTCTTTCATTAGGCATCTCCTTCTAAAAAGCTAACTTGGCCCTCCGACAATGAGGCGATTCGTGCTAAGGAAACAACGGGGATTCCCATTTCTTCAAGTAATTGTCGACCACTTTGGAATGATTTTTCAATCACGATACCAATACCAACGACGTTTGCTCCTGCTTGCTGACACAGTTCGATCAATCCTTTTGCAGCTTGTCCGTTTGCTAAAAAATCATCAATTATTAATACCGTATCATCTGAAGATAAGAATTTCTTAGAAATCGATACTTGGCTGGTCACTTGCTTAGTAAAGGAATAGACCGATGCGGTCAACAACTCTTCATCCATCGTCAGACTCTTTGCTTTTCGAGCAAAGATCATTGGTACCTGCAACTTTTCTGCAGTATAAAGTGCTGGTGCGATCCCTGAAGCTTCGATGGTCACTACTTTGGTGATCCCACTTCCTTGAAATCGTTCTGCAAAAACTGTACCGATTTCTCTCATCAACTCATAATCCACTTGGTGGGTCAAAAACTGGTCCACTTTGAGAACCCCTTCACCCAAGACGTTCCCGTGTGTTTTGATACGCTCAACTAATTTATCCATCCTAGCTCTCCTCGTTCCTTTCTATTCCATCCTGAAAAAAAAGACACTCTTTTTGCCAAAGCAAAAAAAGTGTCTAACAGGCACGATTTTTACTTATAGTCCGATATTTACGGTATCGGGTAGAGACTGTCGACCATATTTCGACGATATACAAGTAATTTTTAAATGATAGATTCGATTATGCCTGTCTTTGATTAAAAACACAAGCATGGAATGCCCTTTATAAATAAAAATATTCTCATTTGTGGATCATTTCCTACTCTGGTTTCTCCATATCACGATAGTGCTCCATCTTTTTACTGAAAAGCTCCCCATTGGAAGGCGGCGTGTAGGTAATCGCATTTGCACCTGCTTCAATCGTTTCTAAGATGCTCTCCTCAGTTGGACCACCCGTTGCAATGATCGGCAGCTTCGGATATTTTTTACGGAAGAAAGCCACGGTATCCGCTGTGTCCTTGCCGGCACTGATATTGATGACCTTCACACCAGCTTCAAGTTTGGCATCAATTTCAGTATACTTACTCGTTACGGTACTGATAACGGGAATATCCACGACTTTACAGACTTGCTCCACAGTTTTCAATGGCGTGGGTCCGTTTAAGACGACCCCGATCGATCCCTGAGCTTCAGCAAACATGCTCATATAAGAAGAGCGGAATCCTTGGGTCAAGCCGCCGCCGACACCAGAAAACACTGGAATATCCGCTGCTTCGATAATTGCTTTCGTAATTGCTGGGTGTGGTGTAAAAGGATAGACCGCTATCACAGCGTCCGCATTTGTATTACGGATGATCGCAATATCCGTAGTAAAAATAATGGAGCGGATTTGTTTCCCAAATATTTGAATGCCGCTAGCCTCTCGAATAACTTTAGGCACTTTGACGATATCTTTGCGTAAATCAGTGGTGATTTTTGGCATATATTTTTCTTCCATAAGCAGCCAACTCTCTTTTCTTATTGATCAAATCGATTCAATTGGTAGGTTTCAATGACTTGAATGATTTTGCTGGCATAATCTGGATCCGTTGCATATCCTGCATCTTGTAAGGCTTGTGCGGCACTGCGGTAGTCGTTTGCTGTCAAGACATCTACATAAAGCGCAGGATTCCAATCAACACCATTTACAAACAACATCGTATGATCATCCATTGATTCTTCCCAAGTATCATAGACACGAAAATCTCCTTGAATCGTGACCCATTCTCCATTATAAAACTCTTGGGTATCTAATGTCACCTTTTTTGAATGACCAAATGACTTGATGCCAAATAAATTATTGTATTTGCTGGCTAGAGAACTCTGGCCCCAATCTGATTCAAGAATCGCCTGACCTATAATGATACTTGGTAAAATCCCATAGCCTTTTTGCAGTTCTTGTGCGTAAGGAGCAATGCGATCGATAAATTCTTCATGAGAGATCGCTTCAGTATTTGTTTCTTCCTCTTTCGGAAGAGGATCCGCCAAACTATTTAAGGAAAAAATAAAAGCAATCCCAATTAAGAATAACCCTAGAAAGACTAATGGGAAACGAGTCTTCTGTTTTTTTCGTCTTGCGCTCATTTTTTCACTTCCTTTGTCTGACTAAACACGTTCTTAGCGAATAAGTCGCCTCCACTCATCAACAACTCTTCTTGTGCTCGTTGACTATTTTCTTGATTTCTAGTAAGAGAATTAGTAAAGATCCAGTCCTCCTGCAAAGGATCTGCCAATTCGTGATACGACAGTTCTGCTTCTTTACGAGTGATGTGTTCTTTTGCCTCATCAAGAAACTCTTCGAATGTCACCTCATGTTCTTCAATATATGTCGCCACTTCGACGCCTACATAGCGTAAATGCCATGGTTCATAATCGATTTGGGTTATATCATGTTTTCCTTTCGGATAACGGATGATGAACCCATACTCTCTCGCATGGGCTTGTAGCCATTTTCCACCGTCTGTAACGCCGAACCCCTCATTGAGAAGTTCGCCTGTATGATTTTGATACCAGTCCTCATCGATTACGTCAATCGCAAGACCAGTATGGTGCTCACTATATCCCGGTTCAGTAAAGGTCAGTTTCGTGATACGAATTGCTTCTTCTTTTGTATTCCCTTGGCGGATCAAGCTATTGACATTGGCATCGAATATTTCCTGTTGATACTCTACCGAACGGTAAGCAGAGACCATGACTAAAGGATGTCCAGCCACCTTTGCTGCCTCAGCTAGTTCTTCGTATGCCGAAACGATTCGCTTGTCCACAAGGTAGCCATTTGATAATTTCCCCAAATCTTCTTGCGCGATTTCGCTGACGATTTTATTTTTTGGTCCTACCAGAGCCAACGACCAATCATTCAATGAGACAGTTGGGAAATCATCTTCGTTCACTTCATCACTAACAGCTGCTTGTTCTTGCGCATCCTCTGAGTATTCCGTCGAAGTTTGACTGCTGGATTCAGTTGTTGCGCTCGTCACTGTTTGAGTAGTAGAACGAGCGATACTTAGATTCTTTATTGGGGTGACTGCGGTCACTCGATTCACTTGAATGGTTAGGAGAACCAAAAACAAGAATCCTGCCGCCGCAGCCATTCCATAATACTTTTTCAAAAAAAATACCCTACCTTTAATTATAAGTTTCTTCCAGATTTTCTTTAACCCACTCTAACAACTCGATTTTTTCATTGCGAATTTGCTGCTGAACAACAGCGGGCAATCGGAAGTTTAATATATCATCATAACCCCACTCATCATACGTAATACTGACTCTCAAATCAAGGTATTGGGCTGTTTCTTCAGATTCTGTTAACAATTCGACTTTTGCTAAATCACTAGCTAGCCACGTTCTGGCGATTTGGGTTTTCATTTTTTTGAACTCGACGACCGCTTGATTGCGTTTTTCTGGATAAATGACGGTCTGGCGAATGATTTTTTGGATCAGCATCCATTCATAATCCGAAAACAGCAGTTTCACTTTCTGATTTTCAGCAGGCGATAAACTCATTGTGCCGTTTTTCCAAGCTTCCCATTGCTCCTCAGTGATTCCTAAATGTGTCTCATAAAACTGTTTTTCTGATGTGTATTGCTCGATAATCGTATTTAAAATAATGGCTATTGATACATTATGCATATGTTATCCCTCCTCTTCTATATTTTACTGAAAGTCAGCCGTAATGGAAACTTTTTGCGATTGTTTTTGATTATTTTAAAGAATTCATTTCTTTTGTTATACTAAATATGAAGGAGATGATCAATGATGAAAAAATACCGTTGGGGAATGATTGGACTTGGAGACATCGCGACGCAATTTGCCGCTGGTTTTTCCAATGAAGCAAGTGAACTGTATGGAGTCAGCGCCCGCAGTTTGCCAAAAGTCCATGCCTTTGCCGAAAAATACGCTATCCCCATGCTTATGAAAGCACAGATGCTATGCTGGAAGATCCGCAAATTGATATTGTGTACATTGCAGTACCTAATGATCTTCATCACGAATTTATTATGAAAGCTCTAATGGCCGGAAAACATGTCCTCTGTGAAAAAGCCATTACGACCAGTGCCGATGAATTAGCTGAAGAATTGACCTTAGCCAAAGAAAAAAATCTGATCTTAGAAGAAGCTATGACGATTTTCAATATGCCGGTTTATGCACGTTTGAAAGAAGAGATCGATGCTGGACGCTTAGGAAAATTAAAAATGATCCAAGCACCATTTGGCAGCTACAAAGATCCAGACCCAAGCAATCGTTTCTTCAATCCAGATTTAGGCGGCGGTGCTTTATTGGATATCGGTACGTATGCTGTTTCATTTGCCCGCTTTTTCATGACGGATACACCAGAAGTGACGTTTAGCAGCATGAAGCCCTTCTCTACAGGTGTGGATGAACAATCAGTCACGATCCTACAAAATCCAGCCGATGAAATGGCTAGTGTCACGCTGACTTTTCAAGCGAAAATGCCTAAAACCGGTATCGTTGCTTTTGAAGAAGGGTACATTACGGTGGATGAGTATCCTCGTGCGGACAAAGCCATGATTCATTTCCGCGATGGGTCAAATGAGGTCATCGAAGCTGGTGACAGTAATCAAGCCCTTAATTATGAAATTGCCAATATGATCAAAGCCATCGATGGCGAAATCAAAGGATCGATCCACTTGACCACCGATGTCATTGACGTTCTGGATCAAATGCAAGCTTTTTGGGAACAGCAGTAAAATGAAAAGACTCCTTTGCAGGAGTCTTTTTAACGCTCCATCGTCTGAATCTGTTCAGAAAAGTCGGCTTTGATTTCAATAAAACTTTTAAAGGTTTGCAGAAACTGAAACAGCTGGGCCCGATTTTCAAATTCTGCTCTTGTTTGCGGCAATGGTTTTTGTCGATAATCTTCGTATAAAGCTGCAATTTTTGCCAAGATCTCTTTCCATCGTTATTTTCATGAAAGGACTCAGCGGTAAAGGATAGCAGCTCTTGAAACGCATTTGTATAGGCTTCTTCTACCCAAAACAATTGTAATAGATCAACCATTTCCAAGAGTAAGCGCGCTTGACTTTGCCGCATGGTGAAATACTCTTCATAATAAGAGGCTTCTCCTCGCCACTGGTTTTCACTATGAACCATCGCTTGCTGTTTGCCTTGCTTGATTTCTCCTAACAATGCTTGGCAAACATGAGGGAGCGTCGCCTTTTCTTTTTCTGTTAACGCGATCGACATATCTTTTAAAAGACTTTTAAACGTTTCTTCTACCAACTGCTGTTTTTCTTTCAATGCCCGTTCGCCGTCTGGCATATACAAGTTAAATAAAAGTGCAAAGCCGATGCCAATACTCATCAACAAAAGCATTTCCAATCAATGGCCAAGCAAAAGAACGTTCCATCATATAATGGGTCACCAAGACCGAATTGACCACGATCCCATCGGTTAATTTGAAATAGACTGCCGTCGGAATAAATAGGAAGAGAAAAAGAACAAAGCCCAGCGGACCAAAGCCTAAAAGATAAAAGCTGACAAAAGCTAAGAGCGTCGCGATCGCCAAGGAAACCAAACGACCGATTCCTGTAAAGAGCGAGGTTTTCTTTGTATTCCCTACACTCAAAATTGCGATGATCCCTGCGGCTGGCGCATACAATAGACCGATCTGCTGAGCAAGAAACATGGACAAACCGGAAGCAACTGCTGTCTTCACTGTTCTCAATCCAACTTTCATTTTTGTCACCTCCTTTGAAAAGTATACTAAATTGTGAGGAATAAGACTAGAATTTCTCAACAGCATTGGGTATGATTAAGTAAAGGGGGCATTCTACCATGAAACTGGGGCGTTTTCGCTTAGGTATGCGAACGATAAAAACAGCCATCGCTGTCATGCTTTGTATTCTGCTCTTTCATTTCCTTGATCGCGGCCAGCCTTTGATTGCTGCCTTGTCTGCTGTCTTTTCATTGCGACAAGACCTGACAACAACAATCTCTTTTGGGAAATCACGGGTGTTAGGAAATACGATCGGTGGCGGTACAGCCATTTTTTATTTTTTGACGAAGCAATATTTTCAAAATGATTTTCTGATCGAATTGTTTGTCCTGCCCGCACTGGTCATCTTTGTCATCGTTTTTCAGATGGCATCAATAACAATTCTGGCATCATCTCTGCCATTGCGACGATGCTGTTGATCACTTCCAGTGTCCCACAAGGGGAATCGATCATCTTTGCATTGGACCGTGTGCTTGATACCTTTATCGGTACCTTAGTTGCCCTGTCAATCAATTTTGTTATTCGACCACCTGAGGAAGAGAAAAAAGATGAGATTCAAGAAGATTTGGTCGTGCTAAGGCAAAAAGAGCTTGAACTAAAAGCCATGCTAGAAGAAGTCCAAGGGGAAATCTCTGAGCAAGAAAAACAAGAAAAGTAAATATCCACCCGTGAAACGGGTGGCTTTTTAACAGCCCTAGAAGGGCTCACCACTCGCTAGCCCCTTAAAAGGGGCTTTTTAAATGACCACCAACCGCTCACAGCCCTATCTCTCTTTAACTATTTAAATGGATCTACATACTCTTGTTTACTTATACTATCTCTTATTCGATCATCTGCTTCTTGTTCTCGAATATATTTTTCGATTGTTTTTTGATTTAACCCAACCGTACTCACGTAGTATCCTTTGGACCAAAAGCTTTTATTCCCATACTTATATTTCAAATTCGCATGTTTTTCATGGATTAAGGTTGCACTTCGTCCTTTTAAGTAGCCCATAAAACTAGAAATACTAATCTTTGGTGGTATTCTTACTAACATATGAATATGGTCAGGCATGGCATGAGCTTCAATGATTTCAACATCCTTCATCTCACACAATTTTCTTAATATCTGACCAATACTTACTCTTAACTTTCCATAAATCACTTTTCGTCGATACTTCGGGGTGAAGACTATGTGATACTTACAATTCCATCTGGTATGTGCTAAACTTTTATCGTCGTTAGACATAAAAAAACCCCTTTCGATCTGATATGCGGTTGGTAGCCACTATTAGTATATCGAAAGGAGTTTTTTATCGCTAAAGCTATTTCGTCCACGCGTAGAAACGCGCGGTTTTTTTGTTTCGTACGCTACGCGAACGAAACTGACTAAAGTCATTAATAAAAACAGCCTTTTTCCAGAATGCTTCTGAAAAAAGGCTGTTTTTGTTACTCATTGGCTTTCAAGGCATCGATCATATTGACATGTTTCAACTTGAAATACATCGCGATCCCTACCACGACTGAAAACAAGCAGGTCAATCCCGCTGCATACACATAGCTCATTGGTTCGACTGTCGGTGAAAACATGGCGATATCAACTTCGATGGTCTGTAAGACAAATTGATGCTGAAGCACCCCTAATAACAAGCCAAAACCAATACCGAAAATCGTTAAAAAGATATTCTCACGAAAGACGTACATCGTCACTTCTCGATCATAAAAGCCTAATACTTTGATAGTCGACAACTCGCGAATCCGTTCCGCTATATTGATATTGTTCAAGTTGTACAACACGATAAAGGCTAATGCCCCTGCTGACGAGATCAAGATCCAAATGACGATGTTCAAGGTTGCTGTCGTGTCATCTAAGGCATCCGCTGAAGCTGAGAGGAAGGAAACATTGATGACATTATCTTGTGCCATCAGGTCAGCTGCGATCGCTTCTTCATCTGTTTTGCTTAAGCGCTGATTGAATTTCAATAACTCACTGTTGTAAGCAGGCGTTTCCTGAAAGATCTTTTCGTACGTTTCAGGTGTCAAATAAGCAAAATGGCCCGTGTAGTTTTCTGCGATGGCAGCTACCTTCAGTTGAAATTCTTCGCCGCTTTCATTCGTCAACGTTATCGTATCACCCACCGATAATCCAAACAACTTAGCAAGCTTTTCATTGATGATGGCACCCTCTCCTTCTAGCTCGTAAGCTTCTCCTGAAACCCGATCATTCAAGTGGACAAATCTCGATAAAGCCGCAGGATCTTCTGGCACGGTGACGGTTACTTCTTGCTGCGTGACCCCCGATTGAGCCAACGTCAGACTTTCCGTATGCAAGAATAACCCTGCTTCAAAGCCTTCAATATCTTCTGCGGCGGCTTTTGTTTCACTCATTGCCTCAGAATCCTCATCATCAAAGGTGATCACCGCCTGATACTGCCAGATTTTCTCAAACTGTAAAGGAATGATATTGCTGATGGAATCTCTCAGGCCAAACCCAGTTAAAATCATCGACGTGCAGCCAGCGATTCCTAAGATGGTCATGAGCATTCTTGACTTGTAGCGAAACAGGTTTCGCATTGTAACTTTTTGAATAAAACTTAAGTGACGCCATATAACGGTGATTCTTTCTAAGAGAATTCGTTTTCCTGTTTTGGGTGCCTTTGGTCGTAACAATGAAGCCGATGACTGTCTTAAATCAAAACGTAAAACCAGCAACGCGATACCGATGGTGCAAAGCAAGCTGACTCCCACAGCAATCAATGAAAGCCGCAAATACCATGGGGTGTCATACTCCGTGAGATTGTAAAGCGGTCCATAAGCTTGAATGATGATTGCTGGAAAAAAGGAAAAGCCGACTGCTAAACCCAATACAGCACCTGTGATGCCTGCTGCAGAGGAATAAAGCAAAAATTTCTGTCCAATCTCCCAGTTACGATAGCCTAATGCTTTCAACGTACCAATCTCACTGCGTTTTTCATCGATCATCCGCGTCATGGTGGTTAGACTGACTAACGCTGCAATCAAAAAGAAGATAACTGGGAAAATCGTCGCTAACGAAGAAACCCGTTCCGCATTGTCTTGGTATTCTGAATAACCAGGATTCGCATCGCGGTTCGCGACACGGTAAACTGCCGGTTTTAGCTCCAACAATTCCTGCTCTTTTTCCGCAACTTCTTTTTTGACATCTTCAAGCTTTTCGCGTTCTTTTGGTGCTCTTTCTTTAAATTCGGCTAGCTTTTCTTGAAGGGTTGCTTCGTTTTCTCGGTATTCCAGCCAGCCCTTGTCTAGCAAAGACTGACCATTAGCTTGCTCAGAAGCTAAAGTCTCACGAGCAACACTCAGCTGCGATTCTCCTTGAGTGATCTGGGTCTGAGCCTGTGCCAATTCTTGGCGTCCGGCACTGATCTGGCTCCAGCCAGCGTTGACTTGCTGTTGCGCCCGTTGAAGTTGCACTTCTTGTTCATTGATTGCAGCCAGTTGTCCGCTTAATTGGGCACGTTGTTGCTCACCTTCAGCAATGAGTGGATTCAATGTATCTTCAGCTGCCGTCAGCATAGTAGCAATCATCGTTTCATCGATTTCCTCCAGATCAGGAATCGGACCAATGACATCTGTCGGTAGGTTCAACTGTGCCAGAGCGGCTGTTACTTGTGCATAGACGGCAGGCAGCTGGGCCATTTGCTCCTCTGCAGAAAGTTGACCCACACTTCTGATTTGATCCATGCCTTGGTATGCCAGCGCAAGTTGCTCCTCCACTTGTTGGATGCCACTTTGTAGTTCTGACTTTTGTGCCGAAATGGGCGCTAACTGGGCTTGGGCTGATTTTACTTGGGCTTCTTGCTGAAGCAACGCTTGTTCGCTTTGATCCAGCAGTCGTTGGTTTTCCGCCAACGCTTGCTTACCCTCAGCTATTTTTTGTGCTTCACTATTCAACTGCTCTTGGGCAGCTTGAATTTCTGTTTGAATGCTGCTTCTTGTTCCGTCAGTTCCCGGTGCGCCTGCGCTAATTTTTCTTGTGCGTCGTCGAGTTCCCTTTGTGCTTCTTGCAGAGCCGTTTCTCCGTTGCGGATCTGTTCTTTGGCTTCGTCAATGGCTGGTTGTGCTTCATCGATCAGCTCTTGTCTGCGTCCTTGCGCCCGAGGAGCCAACTTTTTCTCAACTTCATCACTTATTTGATCTCTTTTCGTCTGATACGCCACTGAATAGCTTTCCATTTGAGATAAGTCATCAAAGCGAACTAAAAATCGAGCGTACGCACTTTCTTTAAAATCCTCCTCAGGAATCACCGCAAAGTAATCCACTGTCCCATTACCAACGGTACTGTTCCCCCGATGAAAGTTCTCAATATATTCAGGACTATTGACAAAGCCCACGATCGTGAAGGTATGGGTTTTTAATTGATTTTCGCCACTTTCTGGCAACTCAAAGGATTCATCTAATTCGAAACCACCACTATTTTGTGCCGCTTGATCTAAGGCGATTTCCCCTGATTTTTGCGGCAATCGACCAGAAGTCACCTCATATTGATTGACAGGTCGATCAGTTGAAAGAGAGAAGACACGAATCACAGCACGATGATTTTCGGCATTGATATCAGCGATCTGCTCCGTCTCAACCGCTGTGACGCCAGGCATTTCCTCAATGATTTGCCGATCGGTATCCGACAACCCCAAAGTTGAAGCAATCGTGAGGTCGGCTAATTGTTGGCGAGAAAAGTAATCTTCAGCAGCTTGTTTCATATTAGGGCCGGTGGCGCTGATCCCGACAAAAAAAGCGACTCCTAAAAAGATAATGCCTAAAATGGACAAAAATCGCCCGGGTGCTTGCCTAATTTCACGTAAACTGGAACGTAATAATGTTTTTTTCATAGGCATTTACCAAGAAATAGAGGCAATTGGAATCGGATGAGTATTTTTTTCCATCTTGCGAACCTTTGCGTCATTGATATGGATCACGCGATCCGCCATGGGAGCCAATGCACTGTTGTGTGTAATGATCAAAACGGTCGTCCCAGTCTCGCGAGCTGTTTTTTCTAAAATAGCCAAAATCTGTTTTCCTGTTTCATAGTCAAGTGCCCCAGTTGGTTCATCACAAAGCAGCAGTTTGGGCTTCTTGGCTATGGCACGAGCAATCGTGACCCTTTGCTGTTCACCGCCAGACAATTGTGCAGGAAAGTGATCCAAACGATCACCTAATCCAACTTGGGTCAAAATCTCAGCTGCATCAAGTGCTTCGGGTACGATTTGTGCCGACAGTTCCACATTTTCTCTAGCCGTCAAGTTCGGCACCAAATTATAAAATTGAAAGACAAATCCGACGTCTTTGCGACGATAGGTCGTTAGTTGTTTAGCATCAAAACCAGCAATATCCGTTCCATCGACAATCACTTGGCCGCTGTCACATTGATCCATCCCGCCTAGTATGTTCAAAACGGTGGACTTACCGGCGCCACTAGGACCAAGGATCAGCGCGATCTCGCCTTTCTCTACGGAAAAAGAGACGCCATCATTGGCAGCAATCATCGTATCGCCCATTGTGTATTTCTTCACTTCTTTCACTACATCAATATAACTCATTTTATTCCTCCAAGAATTCCAGCGCCGCATGCGCTTTCTCGCTTAACAGTGTATCACACTTTTTCCCTTGAAAGAAACCGCAAAAAAGCAGCACAAGGTCGTGCTGCTAAAAAACAAGTCATTTATTCAAAGTGATCCAGATTGGCAAAAGCAAAACAAATCATTTTGTGTGGTCCGCAATTCTTTGTTGCGTTTCTTGCCATAGTTTCTGTGCTTGTTGCTGCTCCTTCGGGATCTCGGTTGGGATTGCTTGACGATCAACAAAGTAGTGGCCACTGATACCCGCAACGTCTGGACTTAGCGCTAAGTAAATCGCTGTATCTGCCCCTTCTTCGGCTGTTTTAAAAAAAGGCGTCAACATTTTATAAATAGATTGACCAAATCCTGTTTGTCGACTGACCCCTAAGCTGGTCGCCACAGCTCCCGGATGCAAGGAATTAGCAGTAACGGTCGTATTGCGTAGCTGAAACGCAAGCGCATCCGTAAATAAAATCAGGGCTTTTTTTGAGCGGCCATATTCCCGCCAAGGGAAAAAATCCGGTACATCGAAAAAGCGCTGATCCTTTTTCTTTACAAATTTGTAGGCGCCGGATGCCACATTGACGATCCTGCCGGCATTGGCACGTTTTAATAGCGGCAATAACTGACGGGTCAGTTCAAAGTGACCCACGTAGTTTACGCCCAGCATTTGCTCGAATCCATCGGTCGTTTGTTCTTTTTTTAGGTTCACGATGCCTGCATTATTGATCAGTACATCCAATTTCTTAAAGCGGGCGTTGATTTCGGCGGCTGACTTGCGCACACTAGCCAATGATCCCAGATCACCAATCACTAGATCGATCGCTGAATTTCCTGTCTCTTCCTTCAATCGTTGTTGTGCTGCTTGTCCTCGTTCAGCAGAACGGCAATACAAAATCACATGCATCCCTGCTTTTGCTAACTGTTTGGCTGTTGCAAAGCCCATACCGGCATTGGCGCCGGTAACTAAAATCGTCTTCAAATCCCCATCATCTCCTTCATAGGATGTCGTTTTCTTTCATCATAACTGAAAACAAAAAAATCTGCTCAAAAAACAGATCAAGAGAAGCTCTCTTCTTGTTTCTTTAAGCAGATTGTTTTATTTTACGCCTGATAGCGGCAGACGCCATCTAAATAGGTGGCTGTCACATTCATTTCTTGATCCAAAACAATAAAGTCAGCTGGGCGACCTTGTTTGATCATGCCGCAAGCATGGTCAATTTTGCAGCTGATTGCTGGAATCAAGCTAGCCATCATGACCGCTTCTTGAGGGGTAGCGATTCCCCAGTCTACTACATTTTTCACAGCTTCTTTTAGTTTCAAAATACTACCAGCAAGATTGCCAGTTTCCATTCGAGCCGTTCCGTCTTTCACCACTACTGGAAATTCACCTAAAATATAATCACCATCTGGCATGCCGCCAGCCATCATACAGTCAGTGATCAAGGCAACATGGTCGTGACCAGCTTTTTCCATCAAAATCTCAGCTGCTTGAGGATGCACATGGTGGCCATCACAAATCAACTCTGAAAAAACTTCTTTTAATGAAAGTAGGGCACCAACCATTCCAGGCTCGCGATGGTTTAATCCGCGCATTCCGTTGAATGCATGAACAAAAACGCTAGCACCAGCTTCAACTGCTGTTTGCGCTTCTTGTAATGTACCGTTACTATGGCCTAGAGCAACCACTACGCCTTCTTCCGTCACTTGCGAAACAAACTCACTCACACCTTCTCGCTCAGGAGCCAAGGCGATTTTCTTGATAATTCCACCAGAAGCTTCTTGCCATTCATGGAAGGTATCGATATCAGGATCACCAAAATAAATTGGATTTTGTGCACCTTTATGTTCTTCAGTAAAGAATGGGCCTTCAAAATAGATTCCTTGGATTTTTGCTCCTGTAACTTCGTCTTTGACTTTCCCAACGGTTTCAGCAACATCCCGCAACCGTTCTTTGCTTGATGTTAAGGTTGTTGGTAAGAAAGAAGTCACACCACATGATAAAAGGCCTTCTGACATGGCTTTAATGCCTTCTGCATCGTTGTCCATCACATCATGGTTCATAAATCCGTGGATATGAGTATCCACAAGACCCGGTGCTACCCATTTGCCTGAATAATCTTCTACGTCTGCACCAGAAGGGACTTCATCGACGAACGCTCCGAATTTCCCCTCTTGACCTCCAGGTAACCAGGGCCATGAACCGCTGATTTTAGAAAGAATTTGTCTGCGTAAATATATTTATTCATCTTGATCGCTCCTCTATTTCTTTTCTTCCTTAAAAGTACTCTTATTTAGGAAGAAGTCAAGAAAGGTCTACACCACTTTGTCAGATTGGCGAATATCCATGACAGCACGATACAGCTGAAAACTTTTTTCAGCTGCATTTTCTTCTTTCAGTCTATAAAGTAAGTGTCCCTTCAGTTCAAACAATTCTTCTAGAAAATACAAACTGTTTTTTTCTCTGGCTAAGGAAATGCCTTCGTTCGTTACCTTTAGCGCGAGGCAGTCTTCTTGTTGCTCCTTTAAAAAGACCGCATAATTGTAGTAAATTTTGGTCAATGATGTGGAGAGACGTTCCGGCGGCAGTGCGTGCATGGCATCGTAGGCTTTTTCTAAGTAAAAGCGAGCCTCACCCAGTTGCAGCAAATCACTATAGACGCGGCCCATGCAGCTCAGGATGCGAATTTCCATCACCGAAACATTGGTCTTATCCTGTTGATAGGAGTAGGCCAGTCCTTTTTTCAGCGCCTCGAGGGCGGCATCATAGTTTTGATCGAGAAAATAATCACAGCTGCCTAGATAGTAGTAATACATTTGCATATCTGAATCCAGATACAATAATCTTTGATCGCCTTATCTTCCATTTTTTCCCGCATTTCTTGAAACTGCTTATGGACAAAATGTGATTCGATTTCCGCAAAGATTTGATTGGTTTTGTTGATCTCTTCCGAATGAAGCATCATTACTTGATCCAAGGTGACTCCTAAGCGTTGGCAGATTTGGTACATCACCCAGACATTCGGCAACTCTTCGTTGTTTTCAATACGGCTTAAAACACTTTGCGAACAAATATCTTCCGCTAACATCTTCTGTGTCATCTTTCGTTTCAGACGAATCGAACGGATATTTTGACCAAAAGATTCTTCTTTTTTCTTCATAATCGTCCTCCAGGGGGAATTCTTATAAAACCGAACGTTTCTTGTCAAAAATGCGAATTCGCATTTTTAATTTTCTTTATTTTAGCACATAATGACAAAAAGGAAAGCAATTTCAAGAATGTCTTGTTATTTTTCCACAATTTCAAATGAGGTGTTAAGATGACGATCGACAGTACGATCTTTTTTACATGGGACGGCAAGAAGTATCAAGGGATCATCGAACGAGAATATGAGAACTCTGTTCTGGTTCAAGTCACCGATCCTAGTGCTGAAATGCTGGATAAATTTACCAATCGAATGATTGTGAGCAAAAAAATTTGTCAACCAGTTGCCGAATAAAAACATAAGCACACTCCCTCACGGTTGTTGAAGGAGCGGTGCTTTTTTATATTCTTATTTCTGACGATAGGACGCCAAAAATTCTGTCATTTTTTCAGCAGTCGTTTTTAAGTCTTCCATATTAGGAAGATAAACGATTCGGAAATGATCTGGCTGTTGCCAGTTGAACCCACCGCCGTGAACCAGCAAAATGTGGTGCTCGTGTAAAAAGTCTAAAACAAATTGTTCATCATTGGTGATATTAAAGCGTTGAATATCAATTTTAGGGAAAATATAAAAGGCGGCTTTCGGTTTCACCGCTGACAATCCCGGAATGTCATTGATTGCCTTGTGGATAAACGCTCTTTGTTCATAAATACGACCACCCGGTAATAGTAACTCATCAGAACTTTGATAGCCTCCTAATGCGGTCTGAACGATTTGTTGCGATAAGACATTCGAACACAGTCGCATCGAAGATAGCATATTCAAGCCTTCGATATAGTCTTTCACATGGGACTTGTCGCCACTGAGGACCATCCAGCCCACACGGAAACCTGCCACTCGATGAGACTTAGACAAGCCACCTAACGTCACAACGAATCGATCTGGCGCTAATGTAGCAATCGGCACATGGACATAATCATCCATGACTAACCGGTCATAGATCTCATCAGAAAATGATCAAGTCATGCTCACGAGCAACGTCGACGATTTGTTGCAAAATTTCTTTTGGATAAACGGCTCCTGTTGGATTGTTCGGATTAATAATGACGATCGCTTTGGTTTTGCTGGTGACCTTGGCTTTGATGTCCTCGATATCAGGATTCCAATCTGCTTGTTCATCACAAATATAATGGACGGGCTTTCCGCCAGCTAATGAGATCGAAGCAGTCCACAAAGGATAGTCAGGCATCGGCACTAACACTTCATCCCCATTGTTGCACAAACCTTGCATGCACATCGTGATCAGCTCGGAAACACCATTACCTGTGTAAATATCATTGATGGTCACATCAGGAAATTTCTGTAATTGATAATATTGTTCGATCGCTTTACGGGCAGAAAAAATTCCTTTCGAATCAGAATATCCTTCCGATTCTCGCACGTTCATAATCAGGTCTCTAACGATCTCATTTGGGGCTTCGAACCCAAAAGGCGCTGGATTCCCCGTATTTAATTTCAAGATACTGATGCCTTCTTCTTGCATCCGATCGGCTTCTTCTAAAACTGGGCCGCGCACATCATAACTGACCCCTTCAAGTTTTGACGACTTCGAAAATTTCTTCATATTCCATTTCTCCTTTAACCATAGGTCAACGTCAGGTTATTGGTTCTCGTCGTTGATCTCTTTTCAGATTGAACCTATTATAGCAAAAAACTTTTACCTATGGCGAAATTTTTTTGCTTCTCCTTCATCTGTGCTTGTCCCGCTCTCATCTCGTAAATAGTGCGACAGTCAGTAATTTTCAGGAAAATACGTCAAATACAATTCATTTAGTGCCAAGTGCCCCACAGAAAAATCAGTGATCCCTGCAGCGATAAACCGTTGCGGTAGCTGAGGATCGCTGATTTCTATCAGATAGATCCGTCCTTGCAGATCGATGGTCACCGTCGTTAATTCTGGAAAAGCCACCAAAAAATCTGCCGAGTCCGTTTTTAAGTACAACGGTTGATTGACTAACGACTTGCGACCAAAGTATTCGTGAATGATCTTGCCGTCTTTTAAAAACAAGACCCGATCCGCGTAGGAATCCAAATTCGTCAAAATATGCGAAGCAATCACGATCGCTTTCTTTTGCGCTCGCAAGGCTTTTAATACGTTAGAGATCAATTCCACATTGGTCGGATCCAAGCCATTCATGACTTCATCCATCAGCATATAAGGCGTATCCGTCACGATCTGCATCGCAAAACAAAGACGTTGCCGCATGCCCAGCGAATAGGTACCCACAGGACGTTTGATATAGTCACTCATCCGCAAACGATCAATCGTTTCTTCCACTAAGTGTTCCTCTGAACGCCACATTCGCTGATACAGCTTGAGATGCTCGAAACCACTCAAATCATTGTACAAATCATTTTGGTCAGGAAAAAACGAAATTTGTTGATGCGCTGCCACTTCTGATTTTTTGGTCACATATACTTGACTGCCATTCAAAAATACTGCGCCTTCATTCGGCTGGATGAAATTCATCGCCACATTCAATAGCGTGGATTTCCCGGTGCCGTTAGGGGCGACTAACCCGACGATTTCCCCGGGAGAAAAGGCAATGGAAAGCTGATCCAATACTTTTCTCGTATACGTGACCGTCACATTTTTCAGTTCTAACATATCGTTCCTCCTATGCCAAATGAAATTTTTTGCGTTGGATCGTCACGAAGAAACACATTTCGATCAGAAGCCAAACGCCTCCTAATAAAAGCAACCCTTTTTCCATCGTAAACCCTGCAGAACCAAAATAAAAACGTGTCCAACCTGAAAGGACTTGTCCCACATTTTGATACAGATAGACATACAGCGTTTTATCAAGGTAAGCACTGAACCAACGTCTTTGGAAAATATAGGGTGAAAGCAAGCAAAAACCAGCCAAAAGCAAATTAACCAGTTCTGAGCGAAACAGGGCACTGAACAACAAGATGCCGCGACAATAAATAAACTGCAAAAAAAGCGTCGCAAGAAAACATTGGCCTATAAAAAGACCGATGGCTTGTGTTTCAAAAGCGTTGAAATCTGTGATCGGGTAGCGGGCATCAAAGGTCGGTGATAAAATCGTGACCGGTAGTTCCAGGGAACCAAAGCCGAATTGAATGCCAGAACCCAACCAGAGAAAGAACATGGTCCCAAGCGTTGCAATTGCAGAACCGACCATCAATACTGCCGTTTTGCTCCAAAGGATCTCTTCTGCCGATAATGGCAGTGAAAGAAATAGGGATTTATGTCTTCGTTCTTTTGGCAAACAATCGATCGCCAAAAATAAAGAAACAGCAAGCAATAGAATCGGTAAATATCCAGTAAAACTTCGCTGCAATGCCTGTATCCCCGTTTTTGCTCCATGACTGCTTGCGAGAGTTTCTTATTCGGCAACTGGCTGAAGGCTTCCATAAGCTTAGCGGTTGAAGCATAACCAAAGCGACCGTCATAGGCAGCGTAGTAATTTTGAAACGTATAATAATCCGGTGTATAAAAAACATTTCGTTCATCGGTAAACTGCAACGCCAACTGGTACCACGTAGTTGTTCCTCGTGCATAAGCTTGCCAGTTTTCATCAGCTAGTGCATCTAATCGTTGTTTTTCCGCTTCGTTCCATGGGGTAAACATTTCAACTGCTAAGCTTGCCGACCAATGGTCAGAAGGATTGGCTGCTTGTTGATCAAGAAAATCTTGTCGCACAGTATAGCGTTGTTGCATTTCTGTTTTATCTACTCGTTCAATCGGGCGAAAATCTTTTTGCCAAAAACTGTAAACGCCGCTATAGATAAGAAGCAAGCAAAAAAGACCAATAGTTTTCTTGCTCTTTAAGAGTTGTCGTAATTCAAATAAAAAATAGTCTTTCATCCTTTGCCCCCTCTCAACAAGCGATTCTGTTTATCCGCAACGAGCATCAAAGCTATACAAAGGAAGATCCACACCACCGTCAGCAGCCAACTAGCATAGACTCCCCAAGAAGTACCAGAACCCAATGCAAAGGCGCCCGAATAAAATTTATCCATAGCAGCTATATGAACTGGTAACAGTGGGATCTTTTGCAGCATCGGAATCAAGCCGAGCCCATAAAAAAGCACCAGCAAAAAGAAAGAGACGTATCGATTGGCTGCGATCATGTTCATGACAAAACCTAAGCATTCGATCAAACCAATCAGCAAGCCAAAAGAAACCAGGCTATATAAAACGCTCTGCCAAAAAGGTAAGGCTACCCAATCCCCATTGAGATAGACGGCTACTGGATACTGCCAATCCCCGAACTCCCCCAGAAGGCTCATTGAAAGAAAGACGCCTAAGAAGAACACAATCAAAACGCCTAAATTTGTAATCCCTTTAACCACAATTTTACTTAACATCCGAATCGGAAAAATCTGCGGGTACGAGCGAATCAAAGAGAAGTGTTCTCTTTCTTCTATCAAATTGTCACTGGCAAAAAAAGCCCAAAAGAAGAAGCCAAAATTCAGCAAAAACGTTATTGCCAAAGCGACAGCGGTCTGGGCATTGGCAGCAGTGAGGACCGGCTCTTTTTCTTGCTCGACTAAAGCTTGATAGACCTTCTGATCTTGTTCGATTGCCCATAAAGGTGGCAAAAATCCTTTGTCATCAACTTCTGACGCCCAAATCTGCTTTTTTAGTTCTGCAATTTGAATACTCGTTTGATTAAATCGTTCGTATTCTTCCATAATCAAGTTGGATAACTGTCGCGAAGTCAGTGTATTGTTTTCAAGCAAAAGTTGATACACCTCTTGTTCAGCAGGTGAACCCGACTGATTGGCTTGGTAGCGATCAACAAGCCGTGAGGCTTCCGCTTTTTCTGCAGTGATCGTGGCGGGTAAGTTGATGGGTTCCATCAGCTTCAAATAAATGGAAAAACAGCAACCTAAACTAAAGGCACCAATGAGCAGGAAGAGGAACGTTTTCTGTTTGACAGATTTAGCTAACTGGTTTTTAAAGTAGTTCATTTGCTCTCCTCTCAAAAAAATAATTATTCATTCTTTTAGCATACCTTTTATGGGAGAAAATGCAATCTAAAGTCTGAAAATTCTTTCAAATAGCATTAGGAAAAGTTATTGACAAACCTGTTGAAAATCAGGTAAGATATTTTCTAGACGCGGCGTGACAGAACTACCTCAGCCTGCGTTTCCTTCTATAGTATTTGCGGAAATGACGGAATGGCAGACGTGCAAGATTGAGGGTCTTGTGAGCAATCGCTCGTGTGGGTTCAAATCCCATTTTCCGCATCCTTACAGCTTCCCTATTATGGGAAGCTGTTTTTTGTTTGCTCAAAGATTCCCCATGGCGATCCTTCGATGAATTCTTTCGATCGCTTTGATCTTGAGCGTCTACTCCTAGAAAGTTGATACGAAGCTTCCTTTCCCAAATGTAAAAATCGATAAAAACTCTTTTATCATTGCATTTCAAACCATTTTTCATATAAAATGAATAATATAACAATTATTCTCGAAAGCTGGTTCGATGCTCCGCTTTTTCTTATTGGCGGATCAGAAACAGTTGCCTGAATTTACTGGTGATGAAAAATCTTTTCAGCATTTTTCCCATTCACCTTCTCTCCTCCTTCCCCCAGATAAACAAACCTCTTCCGACCGTTTTCTCAGTTACTTTCGATAGAAAGAAGGAGCCTAATGAAAAAAAGAGTACTGATCACCCTATTGTCATTCGTTATTTTGCTTATCGGTTGCGCAAAGGCAGATGAAGAACTGTCAGAGACCGTTGCACTTGGCATCGACGCACGACTGGAATATACAAACCAATCCGGAACGGGCTGGGCCTATTATCACCCAGCAACCTTAGAGTTGTTGATTGCCGGCAGTCAAGCCGAAATGGCTATTTTGGAAGAGCTTGATTCTTCCGACGAAGATCTTTATCAGTTAATCAGCCACACAATTGATTTGATGGCAACCGCTGAACGAGCGTTAGTGGAGCGTCGGATCGATGTCCCTGCTTGGTTTGCTGCCCGCATTGGTTATAGCGAGGCTCTGGCTGCGATTCATGAACGGAGCCCTATCATTCTCAGTAATCAAGACAACCTCAACCGTCTACTGGAGGTAGCAAACGAAACGATTCCTGAAGCCGACCCGCGTCAAAAGCTGGGGCTTTTGGCAGACGATATTGCGCAGCTTCAGCAGCTCACCGAAGATGAGCTAACTCTTTATCGCAGGATCAAACTTGACGACGAACTCACCGCCACTGTTTACCACACAAGTGAAATGAATGTTGACGTCTTCGTTTTTGCGAAGCCCGAAGAGGAGTACGCATCTGGATTTACTGTTCTTAATCGGGAAACTGCCGACGAGCAAAAAGCTGCATTCTATGAAACGATTTTACGAGGGCTGGTCGTAAATATTCCTCGTGAATCGTTGATGTTTATGAATCGATTCGATCAATCTTCAGATGAACATCAGCTGGCTGTGATGACCTATGGCTTTGATCATGACATTGATCAAGACATGGTCACTACCGTGTATCAACAGCTTCAAGAAGCAAACGCAAAACAAGAAGCAGCTACGGCTTTGCAGCAAGAGCAAAGCCAGCAAAACCATGACGAACAAACTCAGACCGAGAATGATGGAGCTTCAGAACAAAGACGAACGATCGCTCGTGCCGAATCCTATACGAACCTCATGGCTTTCTCACGTGCACGATTGATACAACAATTAGAATTTGAAGGGTTTACCCATAATGATGCGCAATGGGCAGTTGATCAGCTCACGATTGATTGGAACGAGCAGGCGTTGAAGAAAGCAAATAGTTACCATTCCTTGATGAGTCTTCCTCCAGACAACATTCGCCGGTTATTAACTTTTGAAGACTTTTCAGAAGAACAAATCGACTACGCGATGACAAACATGGGTAACTAAAAACTAGCGAAGAAAAGGGCATCGCGATGCCCATATGCTGTTGTAGTGACCCCAAAAAGTTAGGTTTTTTGGTCTAACTTTTTTGATCACCCAAGACTATGTGAAAGTGCTCGATCTGATGCGTTCATTCGAACAAAATGGCGAGGTTTACCAGAGTCTCCCGAGGAGGAGAAAAATGAAAAAACAAGTTTTGTTGCCTTTATTACTAATACTGTCCCTGATTTCAGGATGTGGGACGATAAATTCAGCAAGTCCTGAGGAACTTTCTGAGCGCATCGGCGCAGCTTTAGATGCAGGTTGGGAACATACCTATCATGCAGAAAATCTGACTTATGAGTTAAGTATTGAAAATCTCGAACTGATGATTCGAGGCAAAGAAGCAGAATTGGCCTTTCTAGACCAGGTCAATAGCAACTCAAAACACAAGGCGGCATTCATTGAAAACACGGAAAAAATGATCGCACTCGCTCAAGAAGCGATCGAAGCTCGCTATCTGGATATGCCCAGTTGGGTTGCCGCTCGGAATGGCCGTATCGAAGCCTTACTTGCCATCCATGAAGAGAGCCCGATCATCGTCAGTAGACGAGCAAAATTGCAAGAATTATTCAAAGAATACGAAGAGGATTTGGCACTAGTGACCGCTAGGAGCAAACAATCCTCTTGCCGATGAAGAAGCGTTTAATGAAGATACACGAGAAAAGCTTGGTTTGACGCCTGATACACTTGAACGTTTACACCAACAAAGCGAAGACCAAGAAATCGAGTGGCAGAGTGCTATTGATTTGGTGAACGGTGTGACCATGAATGTCTTTTCAACAAAACATGAGCCAGTGGAGATTCTCACATTTACGAATGCTGGCGAAAAATACCCTGCCGCAATCACTTTGTTTAATGGGCAAATGACGGAAATCGTTCCCGAGATAATGACTCCTTACGAAGCCGTTTCCGCTTATTTTTACGAAATTGCCGATGCAGTTTATGAAACGATTCCAGTCGGTTATCGATTTCTGGTTGAATCACTATGGCTTGAACTGGAAAACGACAATCGTTTTCAATTTAGAACCTACGTGTTTGATAACGAAGTGACCGAGGAAACGATTTTAGCAGGGTTTCATTTCGCCCCGACTGTAGCAGCACGCTATGAGCGCGAAAACAATGCGACAGAACGAGAACGTGAAGCCTTTTTCCTCGTTAGAGCGCAAGGAAATCGTCGCTTTTATTCAAAACAAGAGATGGCAGAACTGTTAGAAACAGAAGGTTTCACTGCGGAGGAAACACAATGGGCACTAGAGACCCTTGACGTAGATTGGTATCGCCATGCTTTAGGGCGCGCCAATCAATCCCGCCGGGTGTTAGGGATCCGTCAAAGAAATATGGCCGCTCATCTTGAAGGGAACGGCTTCTTACCTGATGAGATCGAATTTGCGATTTGGAAAAACATGTAGTGGACGAATGCATCCCATTAGTTTTCTTAGTAGTGGACAAAAACCGACCAAGATCCTGTTTAAGATTGGCCGGTTTCTTTATTAATGATTTTAGTTTCGTTCGCGTAGCGTAAACAAAAAACGCGTGGACCAATCTTCCTCCTTTCGATATAGATTGCTACCAACCGCATATCGATCGTATGTCTAACGACGATAAAAGTTTCATAGTCTTCACCCCGAAGTATCGACGAAAAGTGATTTTGGAAAGTTAAGAGTAAGTATTGGTCAGATATTAAGAAAATTGTGTGAGATGAAGGATGTTGAAATCATTGCGCTCATGCCATGCCTGACCATATTCATATGTTTGCTTGAAGTACTAGTTTTATGGGCTACTTAAAGGACGAGTGCAACCAATCCTCCGATGAAATATCCTGAATAAAAGCTTTTGGTCCAAAGGATACTAAAGAGTACGGTTGGGTTAAATCAAAAACAATCGAAAAAATATCGAGAACAGGAGACGATCGAATAAGAGATAGTATAAGTAAACAAGAGTACATTTAAATAGTTAAAGAGAGATAGGGCTGTGAGCGGTTTGTTTAAAAGCCCCTTGGAAAAAGTTTCACGGGTGGAAACTTTTTGGTTTTGATACCATGGCTTTGCGATGCTGTTTCCAACTCCGATAATACTGATAAAATCACAGGAACTTTCTATTAATTGCTAGAAATAGATGACTAGTGATTGTCCCGCCCGTTTTTTTCATGCTTGCTCTCCTTTTGCTTGATTATAGGTTATTCTCTCATTTCAAGAATGAAAAAACCTCCATCTTAAGGCTGATTCTTTCTTTCGATGATCAGATTGATCCCATTCGGATCAGTCAAATGCAAGCGGCTGTCTGTTTCTAACTCATAAGAAACGCCACTTGCCTTGAGATGACTTCGTAATGTAGAAAAAGCCAAAGCTGGCAAAACGATCGTAAAGTACGCTAAGCCTAGATCCTTTTCTTCCATAGCTGGAACATTTCTTCCCATCCAAATATTCGATCCGATATGGTGATGATACGAACCAGCAGCAAAAAACTTTGCTTGGCTACCAAAATCTGAAGTCAAACGCATGCCTAAAACTTCGGTGTAGAATTCTTCTGTTTTTGCCAGATCCGCCACTTTCAAATGGACATGCCCCACCGTGGTGCCAACTGGAAAAGTCGTTTGAGATCGGTCAGCGGCTCCCAGCACGCCTTGTGCGTCCATTTCGATAGTAACGCCTACGATCTCACCGTCTGCTCGAATATCCCATTCACTCTTCGGTTTGTCACGATACACTTCGATCCCGTTTCCTTCTGGATCGGTCAGGTATAACGCTTCACTATACCCATGGTCGCTGGCACCATCCAGAGGGGCTTTGGCCTCCAAATAATGAATCAGCATATTTCCTAGGTCTTTACGGCTAGGCAAAAGAAACGCCGTATGGAAAAGGCCTGTTTTCCGTGTCAAAGGCAACGGATCACTTACCTTCTCTAGAACTAAAAGCTCTTGCGCTCCCACGCCCAATCGCGCGTGATCTACACTTTGTTCCAATAAAGTTAGACCGATCACGTCCGAATAAAACCGGCTCATTTTTTCCATATTTGCTACTTTTAAAACGACTTTACCAATTGCGGCAGTTGCATCGATTTGATAAGTTGATTGAATCATTGTCATCGCTATTTCCTCTTTTCTAAACAGTTAAGTTCACTTGTTACCTTTAAGTATAACACTAACTTTTAGTAAGTAAATAAATCTGCTTGTTGAGGAAAGGATTCCTCGACTGCGTGTTGCTTAACAAAGCGTTTCTTCATCAGTCGCAATCAAAGACAGCTCAATTCACTTTTGCAATGCTTCAATCAGTGAAATGGCCGGCTGCATCGCTTCTTCGGTCGTCCCTTCTAACACAACATAACAAAATGGCTTGTATTCAGCGGTGATGGCCAATAGTTGTTGATAATCAATCCTTCCTTCTCCCAATGGCACTACCTTGATTTTACCATCGATTACTTGATAGTCCTTCAAGTGCATGCAAACGATGGCATCACCAAAGCGGGAAAAAGCTTCCCTTGTCAAAGCGACTTGCTCTTGATAGTTCTTCGCCGTAATCAGATTGGTTGGATCAAAGATGATCCCTAAATAGTCAGACGGTACTCGTTCCAGCAATTCTTCGATTCGATCGATCGATGATAGTGGATGATTTAAGCCCGCTTCAATTCCTAGCATCACTTGATGTCTCTTAGCCACTTGGGCCAAACGCTTGATCACCTGAACCAAATCATCGAAAACGACGTCACTGAAATTTTCCTCGGTATACCCCATATTTGGCAAAACCGAACCAGTTTCACTTGCAACCATAGCTGCATCAAAGTATTTGGCATGTGCGAGATAGGTCTCGAATCTGGATAAAATCGCTTCCCGTTCTTCCAGATCAGGATGGATCAGATTACTATAACAACTCAATAAAGCGACCTGAACATGAGATTGACCAAAAACTCGTTTGAAAAAAGCGGCCTAAACCAGGGCTTAATTGCTCTGGCTCTGCCCATTGCGGGAAGGATTTATTTAATGCAAATTGAATGTTATGAATGTTTTTGGCGGCAATTTTTTGCGCTAATTCTTCTGGGGACCCATAATTCTTTAAATCATGTCCCCGAACAGTTAGTTGAAACATAGCTTCTCCTTTCTTCACTGCTTTTGAAGCAAAAAGAAGACCAAGCAGCGAATCACTTCAACTGGTCTTGGTCTTCCAATCATTCAGCAGTAGCGGCTCCTCACTTCATCCATTTCTTCTCAACAGATGATCAGAACCTTTTGTGACCTTTATTGTTGTGAACGATAATCTTCCGTGAACTCATCAATGATTTGCTGTCCACCATTTCTTAAGAAGGTTTCGATCGCTGTATCAAACCCATCGATCTCGATTTCCCCAGTCATATATTGGTAGTAAGCGTCTGAGATTCCTTCAATCAAGCTTGACCATGAACGATCATAGGTTTCAGAGGTCAGCGATTGTGCAGGATTGATCACCGCAAACTCTTCATTTTCGCGAATCTTTTCATTGGCTAAGTTGACATAGGGGTTGCTTGAAGGAAAACTGTTACTAATTCTGATGGACGAGACGAAGAAAATGGTTGTACTTCTTGTTGCCACTTCGTATCATCTAAACGGACATAGACACCCTCATCATCAATTTCATAATGGACCCCTTCGATCCCTTGCGTCATCAAGGTAAACGGCTCTTCGTCCATCAAATCGTTGATAAATTTCAAAACAACACGTAAGTCTTCTTCGGTTTCAACATTGTTTTTCGGAATGGCTAACCAACCGCCCATTCCACCATTGGTATCAGAAAGGATACGACGTTCCACATTTTCATGGACGATATCATTGATCAAGACCCATTCCATATGCTCTTCATCAGTACCAGCTGCATCATCAATGTAGTTACGTACTTCTTGCAAACCACTCAATACAATCCCACCACGACCTTGAACGATATAGTTCTTCTGGTCATTTTTCGCCATTACCGCAAAATCAGAATTCATCCAGCCGTTATCATAGATATTACGGAACCATTCCATTGCTTCTTTGTATTCTGGTTGCATAAAGGATGGCATCACTTCATCATCATCCGTGATCGTAAACCAATTGTCTGCACCAAAGTAACCTGAAAGTGAACGGAAACCAACATTAAAGGACTCATCACGTTCAACGAAACCGACCGTATCATCTACCCCATTGCCATCTGGATCACCTTCCGTAAAGGCCTGTGCGACAGCTGATAATTCTTCTAAAGTCGATGGCACGTCCAAGCCTAAATTGTCCAACCAATCTTTTCTTACGAGGACACCATAACGAGCGATCGGTTTTAAAAACGGAACACCATAGATATGACCATCGATCCGAGAGATTCTAAGCGATCCTCAGAAATTTCTGCCAGATTTGGAAACTCTTCTAAATAGGGTTCCACATCCCAGAACATCCCAGATGCTAGCGAACTACGGACGGTTGTGTTATTGATTTCTGTCAGACTTACGATATCTGCTAAAGAATTTGATGCTAATGCTGCATTCAAGCGTTCTGTTTTTGATGCGTCCGGCACCCATGTGAAATCGATCTCGATCCCTGTATATTCTTCTAATTTTGTGTTACATCCCCAGACGGAGGTGAAGCGGTATGCAACATCGCCATCCAAGAAATGCTGGATTTTCATCACTTTCTGTCCATCAGATGAACCTCCGCCATCGCCGCAGCCTGCTAAAAACAGTCCTGCACATAATAATAAACTTGCAACTTTCAACTTTTTCATTTGTTAACCTTCTTTCTCTATTTTTAGGGAATCATCATCGAGCTGATCTTTCCCTTGATACGTAAAATATTCAAAATCGGCATAGCTTCCGGCAAAGTGATCTAAATCATGCGCACTGATTCCAATGAAATTCCCGTAAAACCACCAGACAAGAACTGAATGTTTTGCTTTTTAAAGGGATGCCACGTTTGTGATTGCCGATAGAACCATTCTGCTTCTAGATAAGAACCGACTACTTTCAATCTGATCGGCTCACTTGAAGCAGCGAGGGGCAATTTATCTGGGAACAAGTGAAATTCTCCTTCACAACAGCGAATCAGACGAAGGACCTTGCCGTCTTCTTCATCATAGGTCACATAGAAAAACAAATAGTTTTCTTCGTTTAAGAAAAGCGACAATCCAGCCATCTGGTTAAACGATTGGGGTTGATATTCCATCACTGTTTCAGCTTCAAAACAAAAGTCTTGTTGACGAATCGCTAATAAGTGCTTATGAAAGTTCGATTGCATCGATTCTCCACCGATCAATCGCAAATACCCTGGTCGCTCAGTCAGATTGCACCACTGTTCATTGGGCAGCAATCGTCTACCGTTCCATGCTTTTTGCAACGATCCTTAAAATCATCCACAAAAACAGCAGGTGATGTCTCTTGCTTCTGAACGTCGCTAGCGAGCCTGATGGTTTGATCTGGGATCGTATCATCATTGCTAAGACGCAGCCATCCTTCGTGATCCCAATAGACGGTTTGGAGTGCCGTCTCTCGTCCAAGGATCGCTGCCCCTTCTACTGGCCGAGTCATCAAATAGCTCATGACCCATTCTCCTGATGGCGCAATCGTCAAACTGCCATGACCTGTACATTGAAAAGGGGAATCTTGGCGGTGATAGGCACGCATCATGGGAAAATGCGGATCTACTTCATAAGGTCCAGTGATGGTCTTACTACGACAAACCGTTACCGCATGACCTGCACCCGTTCCTCCTTCTGCCGTCAGTAAGTAATAACACTCATTGTGGTAATAAAGATGCGGTGCTTCGGTCTTCGCCAGCTGGGTTCCAGAAAAATTGGCACTCTGTCACCGATCAAGCGGCCTTGTGCTTCAGAGTATTCTTGGAGCACGATCCCCACCGATTTATTTGGCGTATCCTTACGATAATCCCAAAGCGCATTCAATAACCAGATACGCCCCTCTTGATCATGAAACAAGGAAGGATCAAAGCCACTACCATTTAAATAAACGGGCTCGCTCCATGGCCCATGAATCGTAGGAGCCGTCATGAGATAGTTTCGACAGTCTTTGAAGGGACGTGTCGTGTTGCGAACATTTGTATAGACACAATAGTATTGTCCGTTTGCGTAACTGATTTGCGGTGCCCAAATGCTGCAATTTGCTGCGTTGCCTAATAAATCCACTTGATTGGTCAGAATATCTGTTTCATGGGACCAATTAACTAGATCTTGAGAACAGTAGACCCGGATTCCTGGCAACCACTCAAAGGAAGAAACCGCTAAATAATAAGTATCCTCGACTTTTAAAATACTCGGATCAGGATGAAACCCTCTTAAAATCGGATTATTGATTATTGCCTTCATGCAACCCCTCCTTGTTTGCTGACTGCGTCCGTTGTTTTTTTCTTTTGTCGGTCATCACGATGGAGAAAACAAAAACCCGCCGCTAAAAAGAAACAAAAGGCAATCGGAAAAGCGATCATTTGACTACCAATCAATGTCACGACACCAGTCAAAAATAAAGAGCACAAGATTGCTTTCGATAATTACGATAGCGAACAAGCATCGTCGCCACTGAAACCAATATCAGGAGTGCCAACAGCGTGAAGCCAAACCAAGCACCGAGTGTTTGAAATTGCGCCAATGCTGCTTCTTCCGTCATTTGATTCAGTATAGTAGGAAACGCACGTTGAAAGATCTCTTCGAACTGCTGGACAGTCATTTGATTGATCGCCAAGGAAAAGCCGCCCATCAACACCAGAGCGAGAACCATCCCGATCCAGCCAGACCATTTTGCCTTGTTCATTTTTCTATCACTCCTTCAAGAGTCACCCATTCAGGACGTTGGGGACTTCTTTGGTAACAACACATTCGCTCCGTGAATGTGACCGTTTGGTGGCTTGCTGTTTTTCCCCAATCAGACCATCCGCAAGGGGCGAGCTGTTGATCAAAGCAGCAGGATAAAAAGGTGACTTTGGCGTCATTAGCGCCAAGGACGGCCTAAATAATAGACTTTGTCCCCTGTCACCCGGCACCGATCGAAGGTTAACCCGCTTGCTTGTTTGCTAGTTGAGGCAGCAGTAATGTAGTTCGTTTGTAGTGTATTTTTACAATGCAAGCGACACTCTTCAAAGATGGCGGAACCACCGCCAAAAATAAAATCGACTGTTCCACTGATCCTGCAATGCAAAAACAAACTCTGTTGTTGGTCAAAGATTGTCTTTCGCCAAGGACTGATCATTGGTTCGCCTTCTTTGGTATATTTTGGCAATGGACCCAGACACAAGGTATCTTGAAAAGCATCGAGATGACAGCGTTCGAAGCGAATGTCATCCCCTTCGATATAGACGGCAACTGCTTGCCCGACTGCTCGCCCATACCCTGCGTCATTGATGATGGTCAGGTTTTTTACAAAGACTTCTCGGCTATTGATAAAGAGCGTCGCTGTTTGAAAGGTTCCTCTTTTTTGCCCATTTTCATCGGTTTGCTCGGCAGCCAAGTGGTAGCATAAGAACGTGTTAGATTCCGCGATCAACGTAAGCTGGTTTTTATAAATTTTCACCTGTTCTTGGTACACGCCAGAGGCGATCGTGATTTCACAAGGTGCTTTTAAGGCTTCAGCAGCCAGCACGGCTGCTTGGATACTCGTAAAATCACCCTTTTGCGGCTCTTTACTAACCTTTAGCTTGATAGGAGGTGCTGTTTTAGAAATTCGATCCACTGCGCTCTCATCTCCTTGGTTTCTTCATGACCACCTGGCAAGCAACACGCCTGCCAATGCTCCTTATAGCCCATTGCTTCATAATGCTGTCCCGACCTGTTGATCCAAACGAGCGACGCCGCTTGAGGGGCATCCACGATCCTTTTGCCAACCAAACTCAAACGCGGGCGTGGTGCAATCTGTTTTTGGATCGCCGCAGTCGTAAAGTCTTTCAACACATTAGGAACATAATAGTAAAACCCATGTTTGCTTAGACGGTCCTCTTCGATCAATGCTTGATAGTCCACTTGTGCTGCCATGTCCACCACCACTGATATCCGTTCATCAAGCGCTGCCAACCACCAGCTCATCAAGCCGCCCATGGAAAGTCCCAATGTGGCGATAGCGGAATGTTTCACTTCTTTGCGGGAAGCAAGATAGGTCAAAAACTGTTGATTGTCATAGATTCGTTGTCCCCATAATGTTTTGCCATGCAACAGAAATCGCTTGTAGCTATCATTTTCACCGTTTTTTCGTTCGCCAAAGCCCCACATGTCGATCACCCCAACAGCGACGCCCAACTTCATAAATGTCGCGAATAGGCTTTCTTTTGCATATAAGGCGGACTTTGTCGAAGTTCTTCTTTCCCCATCGTGAAGTCGCCGCCATGAGAATGATTGAACAAAACGAGTGGAACAGGTTGCTGAGAGCTAGGATAAGCAAAGTATGCAGGGACATCTTCTTCTTGATTTAATCGTAGAAGTAAATGTTCCAAGGTATAATTTTGCACCTGCTCTTTTGTTTGCTGAACCACTTGTGGTGCAACTTTCATATCAGGACCTAGCAGCTGAAGTAACTGAGGATCCCTCACAAAAAATCTCCTTGAAATGCCAGAGGCTGACGATTCTCAAATGACTGTGTGACGGTGATTTCCCGACTGTTCTCGATATGGAACGCTTCAGTTACGCCTTCCAAATTGATACGATCAAACTGAATATTCCGTCCACAGCCAATATAAAAGCCTTGTTTTGTCATCTCTTCGATACCTGTCATCATTGCAGGCTTTCCTGGAATTGGATGTTCAGCCATAGAGACAGCAATATCTTGGAAAGTGATATCTGAAATAAATTGTTCAGCCAAGCCATAAACAAACCCAGCGGCCGCATGGACATTCCGAGCCGAGATATTTGCAAAATGGATTCTCCGGAAATGAGGGGTTTCCTCGGTGATCGGATACGGATTTTTATCCCAAACATACTTCTCTTTGCCTTTCGGTCCACAGAAATAGTAAAGATTTAAAGTGAATGGACAGATGACATTATCCATCACAATGTTATTCACTCGAATATCTTCGATCGTTCCGCCACGTCCACGACGTGATTTCAAACGAATCCCACGATCGGTATCTTGAAAAATACAATTACTGATGGTGACATTACGAATATCGCCGCTCATCTCACTCCCTAGAACGACGGCCCCATGCCCATGAAGCATATGGCAATTTACGATCGTGATATTCTCACAGGCGACCCGTTCTTTGGTGTCCTCCGTTCCTGATTTGATGGCGATGCAATCATCGCCAACATCAATATGACAGTTACTGATGCGGACATTTTTACAAGATTCAGGATCGATCCCATCTGTATTTGGCGAATCCGCTGGATTTTTGATGCGAAGATTATCGATCGTTAGATTTTGACAAAGAATCGGATTGACGGTCCAACTGGGTGAATCGACAAGACGGATATCTTTCAACGTAATTTGCTGGCAAGAGTCAAAACTGATTAATTTTGGTCGTGGATAAGCAAGCTCTTCACGGATTTTCTCGAAAGGTCTTCCACCATCTTTGCCCTTGTCCATCAAGCATTCCTAGTCCTGTGACAGCGATGTTTTCCGCATTCTCGGCATATAAACAAGAGGCATAAACTTCCCGTTTGACCCCTTCCCAGCGAGACACGACGACGGGATAGTCTTTGGGATCATCAGAAAATACTAAGGTCGCCCCCAATAGTAGGTGCAGTTCAATGTTACTTTTTAAAAAGAGCGCACCTGTCGGATAGCGTCCTGCTGAAAAAGTGATTCTGCCTCCTCCTTGTTGATGCAATTCATCAATTTTTTCTTGAATCGCTTCTGTCAACAGACCTTCTTTTCCTTGTAAATCAGCTGTAGTCAATTGGATATTCATTTCTTGCTTCCTTCCTCCGTTAATGGTTGCAGCAGTAAACTCGCTTGTAAAAAGGCACCGTATCCTTTGAAATCATTCGTGATAACGGGTTCACTGATATAGTAAACAAACGTACCATCCCGATTATCTGGTCCACCAAGACCAGCAACTTCACAGTTTCTGATCAGATTCAACCAGCCTTCTTTTGTTAAAAAGACAAACTCATCCAGCAATCCTTGATAGGTCTCTTGGGCAAACACTTGCCATTTTTGATCGATGATCCTTGCTTTGACTGCTTTCGCTGTTGCGTAACAAATCATTGAAGAAGCGGATGCTTCTAAATAATTCCCACGCTCACTGCCTTTATCTAAGACTTGATACCACACTTTTTTCTGGGGATCTCTTACTTTAGCAAGAGCTTCTAGACAGGAGACAAACATGTTTTCTAATGAATTCTTCTGCTCTGATTCCCCTAATAGCACCATCGTATCTGCGAGAGCCATCATGAACCATCCCATTGATCGTCCCCAGAAATTTTTTGAACAACCAGTCTCAGGATCTGCCCACGGATGGACTTTTTGTTCATCCCACGCGTGATACAAAAGACCCGTTTTTGGATCTAGGGTATGCGTGAAGCATAAGGTGAATTGCTTGATTACATCTTCCAATGCTTCTTCTTTCTCAAATTTCAGTGCGTATTCTGTCAGAAATGGGGCCCCCATATATAAGCCATCTAACCACATTTGATATGGATAGATTTTTTTATGCCAGAACCCGCCTTCGCTTGTTCTTGGCATCTGCTGTAATTGTTGATACAGCGTGTCCAAGGCGATCTTGTATTTAGAAACACCTGTTTCTTTGTATAGTAAGAATAAACATTTGCCATTATTGATGTAATCGATATTCATCGCGTCCATCTGATAATTTTTGATACGACCGTCTTCGTCAATATAAACATCCATCGTGTTTTGGATATAGTCGAAATAGCGTTTGTCACCAGTTTGCTCATAGGCTTCTTTCACGCCTTGTAAAACGACCCCGATGTCATAGGACCATTTTCCGTGATAAATTTTTTCTTTGCATAAGTAGTCATAGCGCTCAAATAATGTGTTCAAAGCAATTTCCGAATAGTTCTTCATGTACGATACTTCCTTTTATTGTAGTCTCCTCAATTCATAGAGCTGTTTCAATGAATCCGTTTTACTGGCTATATTTCATGAGGGTTCAACTTGTTTTGCTATTTTTCAGGTGTTCTCTAGTAACCGTTTTGTTCACGGACCAGTAAAAGTCTTTGAGCCGTTTTCTTTAGATAATGACCTCATCTCCTTTACTGGCAACGGTTTGCTCCGTAGTCGATGCCGTTTTTGAAACCACCTGATCTGTTTCAATTGGGTGGATATCTTGAAGAATTTTTTTACCAGCAAGGGCAAAAACACCACCAACTAAGCTGCTCCCCATCAAAATGAGGCCGATCAAGAAATAGCTGCCAAGGACTAAATAGCCAACGATCAAAATCGACCAACTAATGATCGAATAATGCAGATAGCCTAAACCTAACAAGGCACTCCCTCGCAGGATCTCAAGCACGGTCGCAAAGTTGGTGGCTGCCATGACGGTATACACGTGCATGAATAGAAAGAGAAACGCAATCAAAAAGAGGACATTCGCCACTTGGATAAACCATGGAAATGGCGCAAATATATTGGTGATCACGATTGCTGCGATAATGAAAACAACCAACTGATTAGCACCGATTGCCGGAACCGTTCTTTACTATAGTAGAAAAAACTTTTGATCAAAGGCGGTCGTTCGTGAAGACGAAGCCAGCGATCATAATATTTCATCATGGCATACGAGGCTGGTCCGATTCCCAAAAGGATGCCTCCCAGAAGTGTCACACTTAGCCAAAGAAAGTGAAGGGCGATCAGCGTCAAAAACGCGGTAATCCATCGTTGATTTTCGTGATTTTCTCGATCGTCATGTGATCCCTTCTTTCTTAATAGATCCCATCTTCCCCAATTTTTTTCGCCAAACGATTCGCAAAAACAACGAGGATCAAACCTACAAGACCTTTAAACAGCCCAACAGCTGTCGAGTAACTCAATTGACCATTTTGAATCCCGGCGGTATAGACAAAGGTATCAAAGATTTGGGCAACCTCACGGTTCATTGAGTTCATCAACAAGAACATATGCTCAAAGCCCATATCTAAGATCGAACCGATTTTTAAAATCATTAAGGTCACAATCGTCGGACGAATACACGGCAACGTGATGTGCCACATTTTACGTAGTTTGCCAGCCCCATCCATATCCGCAGCTTCATAAAGCTGTTCATCAACATTGGTAATAGCGGCTAGATAGACGATCGTCCCCCAACCGGCACCTTTCCAAAGATCTTGGAAAATGTACATTGGACGTAGCCAAGTACGGCTAGTTAAGAATGGGATACGTTCCCCACCAAGACTTTCGATCATGTTATTGATCACACCGCCTTCAGTCGTCAACAGGACGTAGAAGATTGAAACTACGATCACCCACGACATAAAATGAGGCAAATAAATAATCGTCTGGATACTTTTTTTCAAGCGACGGTTATTTACTTCATTTAACATAAGCGCCAATAAAATAGGAAAAGGGAAGGAAATCGTGATATTTAAGAAAAACATGATCAGCGTGTTGCGCATCAACATCACAAAAGTATCTTCAGTAAAGAGCCGAATAAAATGAGTAAACCCAACAAAGGGACTGCCTAAGATCCCCAAGAATGGTTGGTAGTCTTGAAAAGCGATGACTAACCCGCCCATCGGAATGTAACGGAAAATAAGAAAATATAAAATACCTGGCAATACCATAATATAGAGGGCACGATTTTTTCTGATTTGCGCCCATTTTTTCTTTTTCAACCGCAGTCGCTGTTCTTCTTCAGTTAGTGGCGAGAAGTAATTATCAACTTTTGTTTCCATACTTGTTCCTCCGAGCTTTTTTTTTGATTTGATAGTCCCATGGTAGCGTGTAAAAAAGATAACGTATATAATCATTTTCTCAGCTTTGAAAAGGCATACATTTTTTAGGATTATCTCTCAGTCGAATTGGATAATCCTTGATTTATCAACGTTTGTCATGATTGTGATTTTTTTAACATGTAAAAGTGATTATATACGTTGTCCCCGCCTCATGATACGTTGGAAGTACCTATTTAAGTAAAAAAAGATGGAGGTTTTTTCTATGCAACAAACCCTGAAAAAAACGAACCGCCCGAAAAGTGAACGGGTCGTTCAAGGATTTATTATTGGTTTTCTACTACTCTTCACCTTAATGTGTCTCTTACCTTTTCTAAACATTCTCGGAAGCTCCTTTGCTTCTTCTTCTGAGATTGCAACACGAACATTTATCATTATCCCTCGTGAATTTAGCTTAAATGCTTACCGGTATATTCTCTCGACACCCACGATTTTTACCAGTATTGGTGTTTCCCTTTTTGTGACCATCGTCGGAACAGTTCTTTCAATGATCTTGACCTCTTTTATGGCCTATGCTCTTTCAAGAAAATATTTGCATGGACGTGGCATCTTCAACTTTATTGTCGTATTTACCATGTTGTTTAGCGGAGGGATGATCCCAAGTTTTATTTTGGTACAAAGCCTCGGCTTGATCGATTCTCTCTGGGCACTGATCTTACCGAGTGCGATCAGTGCATATAATATGATCATTATGAGAAACTTTTTCCAAGGAATTCCTGATAGTTTAGAAGAATCAGCAAAAATGGATGGTTGCTCTGATTGGGGCGTCTTTTTCCGTATCATCTTACCCCTTTCCTTACCATCGATTGCGACGATCTCTTTGTTCTACGCTGTTAGTTATTGGAATACTTATCAATCAGCGATTTTGTACATCAATGATTCAGCGAAATGGCCGATCCAAGTGCTCCTTCGACAAATCGTGATCGTCTCCAGCGGGATGAACGCCGATGCCGCGAGTGTCGATGTTGTCCCCCCAGCACAATCCGTAAAAATGGCCGTGATCGTCGTTGCGACGCTGCCAATGTTGATCGCCTATCCATTTGTTCAGAAGTATTTCGTGAAAGGTGCAATGGTTGGTTCCGTCAAAGGGTAACCAACAGGCAGCAAGAAAAAACGCGTTTTTTGATCGTTAATCAAAAAGCGCTTTTTTTCTTTTACTCTTTGGATCGTTTGCGATACTCTCCGGGCGTCATCTGTTCTTTCTTTTTGAAAAAGCGGATGAAGTTTTGAGAGTTGGTATATTGTAGGTTGGCGGCGATTTCTTTGATGGTCAAATCGGTTTCTCTTAACCACTTTTTCGCGATTTGCAACCGATAATTTTGTAAGTAATCGGCAAAATTGATGGATAATTCCTTTTTAAACACATTACTTAAGTAATTGGCATTATAATGCAACTGTTCAGCAATGCTATCTAAGGAAAGATCCTGATCGTATTGTTGGTGTACGATCAAGACCATCTTTTCAGACAAGGAGCGAATTTCTCGATCTGTTTTGGCTTGTGTCGTTTCAACGATAGGTAAAACTAACTCTTGATAGATGCTTTGCTCAACTTTGACTAAACTGGTTTGGTTGAGCACGGATTGATAAACTTTACGACTATTTTGCAAGCTGGTATGATCTGCTCCTAAGAGTTGCCCTAGCTGAACGATACTGTTGATCAACTTAAACAAGGCGCTTTCAATCGTCAACGGATTTTTATTTTCATGGATGATTTCGCGTACAACTTCCGTGTAACTCGTTTTGATGGTCGCTAGATCCCCACTACGCATCGCATCCAAAAAGGTGCTTTCTGCTTCTCTAGGGTATTGAACGATCGCGTTATTGTCCAATTGTGCCGCAATGTCGTCAAAAAAGATAATGACTTCTTCCCCTAAATTCATTCGATAGTGCAAGGCTTCTTTGGCGTTATCAACCGCTAGTTTGGTTTCTACGAGGCGGTCGTAGGATTGTGAGACCCCACAACTTATTTTGATTTTCAAGTAGTCTTTTGACGCTTGATGGATCTTTTGACAATAGGTCAATACTTGTTTTTGATCAATCGTTTTCGGAAGTTTTAAAATCGTTCCTTGGGTTTCTTGACTAGAGATGATTGGCTGAAAACGCAAATTCGCCGGAATGATTTCAGAAACGAGATTCTCAATGGCAAGCAAGAAAATATCACTAGTCGCTGTTTCTCGCCCACACAAATCATCGATTTGAATCAGTAATACGGCAAAGTGTTCCGTTTCGGATACTTCATACCCAAATTGTGACAGTTTTAAGTGAATATCTGCTTCTGAGATACAGCCGCGAAACAAGTTTAATAAAAACAAGGATTCTAACTCGGGCTTTTGGTGTTCAACTTTGACGGCGAGATCGTGGTTTTGATGTAAGACCTGGTCGATATCGGAAATCAATTGATTGACTTCTAATTTTTGACCTTGTTTTTTGGGCTTTAAAAGCTCACCGATCCGATTGATGGGTGAGGTAGCAACGATCGCAATGCGATAAGATACTAATAAAAACAGGAAAATCAATAGACTGCCAATCACGATCAAACCGCTTCTTAATTCACGGATTGCTTGCGAAACACTGGCAGGTGCCAGACGGATCACATGATACCACTGATTGTAATCCGATTGTGTGACCACATACTTATTGTTTTCTTTGTCAGTGAAGATGCCATCGTCGTGGGCAGCTGCGATCATTGTTTCGTGTAAGTCAGAATCGATCACTTCACCATTATCGAAAAGTAGTTGTCCATCCGCATGAAAAATATTCAGAAAGGAATCATCATGATCTGCCACCAACTGCGCAATGGTATGGTCTTGGATTTCAGCGATCCCCAAAGCAGTGGTTTCCTGTCGAAACACAGGCAACGTCATTACCATTTTAAATAAGCCGTCTTCTGGCAACCAATACAAGTAGCGTTGGTTGTCGATCAGCGCTTGAAAAGCAGCGAATTCTGTATCATCGATCTGTTTTAAGGAGCCTTCTTCGATTTTCCAATGCTGATTCAAATTAACCAATTGGTAGCTGGCGTTTTCGATTCCCATCACACCAATGTAAGCCAGTTGCGAATTGATCTCGCGCACTTGTCGATAATTCGTCACGGAAAACGGCTGTTCCATCGTATCGGAAAAACTTTGAGTACTGCTATATGTAGAAAAGGCATACTCCACCATCTGAATTTTTTGATCCAGATTTTCTTTGACTTGGTTGACCAAATTATGTTGACTTTGCAAAAAGGTTTCTTGAATGTTTTGATACGTTCGATGATAAATGACCCCACTAAACCCGATAATTAAAGCGCTACCAATTAAAAGATCAAAATAAAAATTTTATAGAACAAGTTGGACGTTTGATGGTAGCTTAAAAAGAATTTCATAGACTCCCTCCCATTACCTAACTATCTTCTTTTATACTAGCACATCCCAGAAAAAGTTCCTATGTTATTTTGAAAAATGTTTCACGTGTGCATCCTTGGTGTATTGACATTCTCGTGGGAACAAGCTATGCTTGAATCAAGCAAAAAGGAAGAAGGTTTTCTATGGTCACGATCAAAGATATCGCCAAAGTCGCTGGTGTTTCACATACAACTGTTTCTCGTGCGTTAAACGATAGCCCATTAATTAAGCCACAAACAAAAAAGAAGATCGCAGCCATCGCTGAATCTTTACACTATGTGCCCAATGTCAATGCCAAAAGTCTGGTGAATCAAAAATCCTATATCATTGGTCTTTATTTTTCTCATCTATCCATTGGTACTTCCGATAGCTTTTTAGTCGAAGTGATCAAAGGAATCAGTGATACCCTACCATCCGAATATACTTTGGCGGTTCATGAATTATTGCAATCCGATACATTTGATGAAGAGCCGAATCGTTTAGATGGAGCGATCGTGATGAGTCAAAGTGATCGGGATGACGGCTTTATCGCTGCTCTTTCAAAGAAAAACATTCCCATCGTCGTTTTGAATCGTCAATTGCAGGATGCAACCTTGATGAATGTCACTAGTAATGATGCCCAAGGGGTCTATCAAATGATCACCTATGTGCTTGAACAAGGCTTTCGAAAGATCGCCATGATTGAAGGGATCGCTTCCTTTGGTTCCGCTAGAGAGCGTCGTAAAGGATTTATGAAAGCGATTCAAGAAAAGCAGCTTGTCTGCCCGAAAGAATACTTCGTAGCTGGCGACTACTCGTTGGAAAGTGGTCAGCTGGGTGCCCAGCAACTACTCGCTTTACCTGAACCACCTGAAGTGATTTTTTGCGCCAATGATGATATGGCGATCGGTGCGATCAATGCCTGTCATCAAGCAGGACGAAAGATCCCAGAGGAGATCGGTATCATCGGTTTTGATGATAGTTCTTTTTCTCCCTATACGTATCCCCCATTAACAACGATCCGCAAACCAGTTTATGAAATGAGTCAATTGGCAGCAACTCTGCTGTTGCAAGCATTTGCCAATCAAGTAGTTGAGAAACAACATTTCTTTGATACCTCGTTAATCATTCGTCAATCGCTGTAAGCCTCTTGTTTTCAAGAGTGCTTACGCAAAAATGTTAACGTGTGCATAACTATTTTTTAAGGAGGATTCTATGAAAAAAATTACCGAACAAACCCATCAAACCTATCCAGCCCGAGTAATTCAATTCGGGGAAGGCAATTTTATGCGGGGCCTTTTTAACTGGCAGCTGCAGCAAATGAACAAACAAGGGCTTTTTAACGGCAGTGCCGTTGTGGTACAGCCGATCGATCACGGCTTGAAAGAGCTGTTGGCACAACAAGAAAATCTCTACACTGTTATCTTAGAAGGACTTGTCGATGGCGCTTTATCTCAAACATTTGAAGTCGTCTCCACTATTGATCAAGTGTTGAATCCATATCAGCAATGGGAAGACTATCTTGCTTTAGCAGAAGACGAGCAACTTGAGATCATCGTTTCTAATACGACGGAAGCAGGTATTGCGTTTCACCCAGAGGATACCTTGCACGATACCCCTCCCCACAGTTTTCCTGCAAAACTGACCGCTCTTTTGTATCGTCGTTTTCAACTACGAAAAAAGGGATTTTTGATCATTCCTTGCGAATTGATCGATCGGAATGGGGAAAAATTAAAAGAGATCGTCTTACAATATGCCGCATTATGGTCTTTGGAGTCAGACTTCGTCAACTGGTTAGAAAAAGAAAACACCTTCTGCTGCAGCTTAGTCGATCGGATCGTTCCAGGATATCCTCGCGACAAAGTGGCACAATACCAAGAGGTTCTTGGCTATGAGGATGCCGTAATGGTCACTGCGGAACCCTTTATGTTATGGGTGATCGAAGGAAGCGGCGTAGCTGAAAAGCTCCCTTTGCAAGAAGCTGGGTTGAATGTGATCGTGACAGAAGATATGACCCCTTACCGTGAACAAAAAGTACATTTATTAAATGGTCCTCATACGGCGATGGTTCCACTTGGTCTTTTAGCTGGTTTAGAAACCGTTGAAGAAGTAATGAACGACCGTGATTTTGCAGCCTTTTTGGATGGTCTTTTTCTGGAAGAGTTGATTCCAATGCTTGATTTGCCTAAAGCGCAGCTTGCAGCTTATGCGGAACAAATCAAAGAGCGCTTCAGAAATCCTTATGTGAAGCATCAGCTGCAATCGATCGCTTTAAACAGTGTCTCAAAATTCCGTGCGCGTCTTCAACCAGTCTTAACTCGTTATGTCCAACAAAACCAGCAGGTACCAAAACGAATCACTGCCGCATTGGCAGGGTTACTGACTTTCTATCTCACTCGACCTTTTCAAGAAGATGACCTAGTGACAACCATATTTCAGCAAGTGAAACAATTACCAGCAGAAGAACAGATCGCCACTCTATTAAAAAATGAGCAACTTCTGGCATGCAGACCTGAGCTTTATGACAGAGACGATCAATGAAATGTGCACATGTCTAAAACAAGACGGACCACGCCAGTTACTTGCGTCGATTGACACCCCTGAGCCAAGTTTGAAATAAAGGAGAATCTTTATGTCCACCACATTAACAGAAACGCCCGCGCAACTATTGAAATTGCACCCTAAAGACAATGTCGCAGTCGCATTAAAACCACTAGCTGCTAAAACGACCCTTTCATTTGAAGACCAAACGATCACCCTTTTTGAGGATATTCCGCAAGGACACAAAATCGCCCTCAAAGATCTAGCACAATCACAAGACGTGATCAAATACGGCTACCCCATTGGACATCTCTTAACTGATGTTAAAACTGGCCAATGGTTGCATACCCACAATGTCAAAACCAACCTTTCTGGTACCTTAGCATACACCTATGCCCCCGATTTGCATCCCGTCCGTTATCCAAAAAGGGCTGCGACGTTCCAAGGGTACCGTCGAGCGAACGGCAAAGTTGGAATTCGTAATGATTTACTGATCGTGCCAACAGTTGGTTGCATCAATGGCATCGCTGAGATCATTGTTGAAAACTTCAAGAAGAATCATCCAGATCTTGGCACGTTTGATCATATTACGATCCTTAAACATCCCTACGGCTGCTCCCAGTTAGGCCAAGATCATCAAAACACCCGTCAAATTTTAATTGATGCGGTGCATCATCCAAATGCCGGTGGCGTCTTGGTCTTTGGCTTAGGTTGTGAGAACAACACCGTTCCCGAGTTTAAGAAAAACCTGGGTGACTACGATCCAAAGCGCGTCAAATTTATGGTGGCACAGGAAAGCGACGATGAAATTGCGGTCGGCGAAAGCTTATTAGAAGAATTACTGGAAGCAGCAAAAGAGGATCAACGAGAAGCCGTTCCCTTGAGTGAGCTAAAGATCGGGTTAAAATGTGGGGGTTCCGACGGGTTTTCTGGGATCACCGCCAACCCTTTGTTAGGGGCATTTTCTGACTTTTTAGTTTCTCAAGGTGGCAGCACGGTCTTGACGGAAGTACCCGAAATGTTTGGCGCTGAACAAGTCTTGATGGCGCGTGCACAAGATGAAGCAACCTTTGAAAAAATCCTCCATCTAATCAATGACTTTAAAGATTATTTTCTTGCTTACGGTGAACCAGTCTATGAAAATCCTTCTCCTGGCAATAAGGCAGGCGGTATCACAACACTAGAAGATAAGTCATTAGGCTGTACCCAAAAATCTGGGACTTCCGCTGTCGTCGATGTCTTAAAATATGGGGAGAAACTCCGAAAGCCAGGCTTGAGCCTGCTGGAAGGTCCTGGAAACGACCTTGTTGCCGCTTCTGCACTGGCTTCTGCCGATTGCCAACTCGTCTTATTTACCACTGGTCGCGGCACGCCATTTGGTGCCTATGTGCCGACCATGAAAGTTGCCACGAATCAAGAGATTTACCATAAGAAACCCCACTGGATGGATTTCAACGCTGGTCGCTTGTTGGAAGAGCCGATGGAGGTCGTGCTGGAAGACTTTATTCAAGCGATCATCGATACTGCCAGTGGAAAACCGACGCGTAATGAAGCCAACAACGTTCGTGAGATCGCCATCTTTAAAAATGGCGTGACACTATAATCAAAGAAAAGAGGTTCGACATGTTTTTAAATGAAAACTATTTATTGCCAAATGAAATTGCTCAAACCCTTTACCATGAATATGCCAAAGATCTGCCGATCATTGATTACCACTGCCACTTAGACCCGAAAGAAATCTATGAGGATCGGCCCTTTAAAACTATCACCGAGGCATGGCTAAGTGGTGATCATTACAAGTGGCGATTGATGCGCGCTTGTGGCGTACCCGAAGAAGCGATTACGGGCAATGCCAGTGATTATGAAAAATTTTTGGCATGGTGTCAAACAGTGCCAAAATTGGTGGGAAATCCCCTTTACAGTTGGACCCATTTAGAGTTAAAGCGATTTTTTGCGATCGATCTTCCCGTTACTGAAGAAAATGCCGAAACTTTGTGGAGGCTATGCAACGAAAAATTGCAGCAAAAAGACTTTACCGAAGAGCTTTGATTGCTCGCAGTAAAGTCGAGATCGTTTGCACCACAGATGATCCAGTCGATGATCTTCACTATCATCACCAATTAAGCCAAACAGAACAACGTTTTCGGGTCTTGCCGACCTTTCGACCTGACAAAGCGTTACAAATCGACCATCCGAATTTTCTTACCTATGTTACCAAACTCGAAAAGAGTGTCGAAAACGCGATCACTACCTACGATGCTTTCTTGACAGCCTTGCGGGACCGTGTAACCTATTTTCACCAGCATCACTGCCGCTTGTCTGACCATGCGCTGGATACTTTAGTGTATGCTACAGACGAACAGTTATCCCTTGAAGCAATTTTTGCCAAAGCATTAGCTGGAGAATCTTTGGAGGAAAACGAAGTCTCGTTCTTCAAAACCAATGTTCTAGTTGAACTGATGCAGCTGTATCACGAACATGGTTGGACGATGCAACTGCATGTCCATGCGTACCGTAACTGCAACCAACGAATGTTTGAGCGCTTGGGACCAGATACTGGCTACGATGGCATCAATGATCAACCACTGACTCAAAACTTGCAGAAATTATTGAACGCTGCTGATGCGCAAGACCATTTGCCTCAAACGATTCTCTACTCCTTAAATCCCAATGACTATGATGCACTCGTCGCTTTGATGGGGTGCTTCCAGCAAGAAGGCAATAATAAATTGCAGTTAGGATCTGGTTGGTGGTATAACGACACCCGCGCAGGCATGCGTCACCAATTGACGAAATTCGCAGACGGCAGTGTGATCTTTAACTTTGTCGGCATGCTGACGGATTCAAGAAGCTTTCTGTCTTACACCCGTCATGAATATTTCCGACGCGTCTTTTGTGAATGGCTTGCTGAGATCGTTGTACGTGGTGAAGCACCTGCTGATCTTCGTCAGCTAAAACCATTAGTAGAAAATGTCTGTTATCAAAACGCCAACAACTACTTCAAATTTCAGGAGAAAGACAATGGAAAAAATCGTCATCGTCGGTGATTCCACCGCATCGATCAAAGAGCCTAGCGCTCGTCCAGAAACGGGCTGGGGTGAAAAGATCTCACGCTATCTCCCCCAGCATCAAATCGTCAACTTGGCAAAAAATGGACGTTCCTCCAAAAGCTTCATTGAAGAAGGACGCTTGTTGCAGGCAAAAAAAGAACTAGATGCTGGTGATTATCTCTTGATTCAATTTGGACACAACGATCAAAAAACAGATAGTCGCGGCACGACACCTGTTGAATATCAGCATAATTTAGCAACCTTCGTGCAAACGGCACGCCAGCAGCAAGCGACACCGATCCTATTGACCTCGATCACTCGTTTGCATTACGTGGACCAACAACAACTTGATCTTTTGGCAGTCGGTCCTTACCCAGAAGCAATGCGTACTTTGGCTACCTCCTTGGATGTGGTCTGTCTGGATCTTTTTGCCGCAACACAACAGTTCTTTTCAGCGCTGAAACCACAACAGGCGAAAACCTATTTTCTTCATTTAGAAAAAAACCAGCATCCCAATTTTCCAGCCGGCATTACGGATAACACGCATTTGAATAACCAAGGTGCTACAGCCGTCGCCAAATTAGTTGCCAAATGTTTGACAAATGCTCCATTACCGCTTGCACAACAAGTTTTTTTAGATTGAAACTCATTGTTCGTGTTGAATCTTCCCCTAACATAAATACGCTACCTGATTTGTAAAAAGAGCTACTCAAGCAAAACGCTGCGAAGACCATTTTCCTTCACAGCGTTTTGCTTTTCACTCTTTCTAAAAGATTTGTTTGCCATTCCTTTGCTTCAACCCATTAATCGCCAAGCTACCTTTTAAAACTTGCATTTTTAGGTGTTGCACCATAAAAATGGGAACGATTGCAATCGTCCCCATCCTTACTACTGATTGTTTTATTCAGGTTGTTTCCCGATATACGCCAAGATACCGCCATCTACATATAAGACATGGCCATTGACAAAGTTTGATGCCTCAGAAGCTAAGAAAACCGTTGGTCCTGCTAAATCTTCTGGCTCACCCCAACGGGCAGCAGGTGTTTTCGCTACGATAAATTGATCAAATGGGTGACGAGAACCGTCTGGTTGGATCTCTCGTAATGGTGCGGTTTGCGGTGTTGCAATATAACCAGGTCCGATCCCATTACATTGAATGTTAGCTGAACCAAATTCAGCACAAATGTTTTTCGTCAACATTTTCAAGCCGCCTTTAGCCGCTGCGTAACCAGCCACTGTTTCTCTTCCCAATTCACTCATCATTGAGCAAATGTTAATGATTTTTCCATGTCCTTTTTTGATCATTGACGGTAAGACTGCTTTTGAAACGATAAATGGAGCGTTCAAGTCCACGTCAACGACTTGGCGGAAGTCTTCAGCAGACATCTCCAACATCGGGATTCGTTTGATGATCCCAGCATTATTGACTAAGATATCAATCACGCCAACTTCTTCTTCGATCTGCTTGACCATTTCGTTGACTGCTTTTTCATCCGTTACATCACAGACATAGCCGTGGGCTTCGATCCCTGCTTCACGATAGTTTGCTAATCCTTTATCCACTGATTCTTGATCCAAGTTGTTAAAAACGATCGTTGCTCCTGCTGCTGCTAATGAACGAGCGATCGTAAAACCGATCCCATAGACAGCGCCAGTCACTAATGCGATCTTACCATCTAAACGAAATTGATCCATTGAAAAATCCATAATTGATAAACCCTCTTTCTTTTTATTTTAAGTCGTCCATTGCCACCATATCCATGTCGGTATAGGTGATATTTTCGCCACACATTGCCCAGATAAAGGAGTAGTTACTGGTTCCAACCCCGAATGGATCGACCAGCTTGGAGAAATAACTGCTTGTTCTTCACTAACGACTAAATGCTTCGTTTCATCTGGTTTACCCATCATATGGAACACTTTTGTGTCTTCGTTGGCAAAATCAAAATACACATATGCTTCCATCCGACGTTCATGGGTATGACTTGGCATCGTATTCCAAGCACTGCCTGGTTCTAAGATCGTGTACCCCATTTGTAATTGACAGCTTTCACAAACATTTGGGTGAATGTATTGATAAATTTTCCGTTCATTTAAGGTCAAGCCCTCGCCTGTCTCCATTGGTGTGACTTGATCGATACTGATTTTTACATTTGGGTATTTCTTATGTGCTGGCACGCAAGATAGATAGAATTTCGCTGGATTTGCTGGATCATCTGAGTGGAACAAGACTTGTTTGGTTTCCTTGCCGATATAGTAGCCGTCTTGTTTTTTCATTGGTTCTTTTTGGCCATCGATCGTGATCGCACCAGGTCCTCCAATATTGATGACGCCCAATTCGCGACGTTCTAAGAAGTATTCCACCCCTAATTCGCTGCTTAATTGCACTTCTAACGCTTCTTCCGTCGGTGTCACTCCGCCAAAGATCATCCGATCATTGTGGGTATAGGTCAGCATGATTTGTCCTGGTGTGAAAATTTTCTCTACCAAAAATTCTCTGCGTAATTCCTCGGTACTATAGTGACGAATATCAAGTGGACTATGGGTATAGCGTGTTTCCATGTGTTGCATGTTTAATTCCTCCTATCGGATAATTTTTCCTGAACCTGTTGCAATAAATTCTTGTATCTCATTGGCGCTAAACTGATTACAGTCGCCATGGATCGTATGTTTCAAAGCAGATGCTGCAGTTGCAAAATCAACGATTTCTTGGTCTTGTTTCTTCGTGACAAGACCATGTAGGATACCAGCTGAAAAGGCATCGCCGCCTCCGACGCGATCAACGATGGATTGATCTCATGGGTAGCAGAAACGACATAATTGCCGTTGTGCCATAGGCTTCCTGTCAATTGATTGTGACTTGCTGAGAGCACCTGACGACTAGTTGAATAAAAGAACTGGATATTTGGATATTTCCGATGCATTTCTTGATAATAGTAGTCATCTTCGACTTCTTCTGTTGGAGCTGATACATCCATAAAGACTTGGGCATCTAACTGTCCTGCTGAGCAATAATCGACATAGGGGAGCACTTCTTGCAAAAAGACGCGCGCTTCAGCGGTCGTCCACAGCTTTCCACGATAATTGATATCGAAACTGATTTTACAACCAGCTGCTTTCGCTTCTTTGATCAACGTCAGCAAAAGCGTCTGCCAAGTCGTTGAAAGAGCTGGCGTGATCCCTGAAAGGTGAACAATGTCAATCCCATCAAAAAGGTCAGACTGCCACTCATTTTCCTTCATTTGAGCAAAGCTAGAGCCTGCGCGATCATAAACCACTCGCGCTGCTCGTTCCCCGATACCGGTTTCAATATAGTAAGTACCTAGTCGGGAACCGCCACGAAGTAAGTGACGACAATCGACGCCATAGCTTCGTAAATGATGAAAAACGGCATCTCCTAAAGCATTTTCCGGCACTTTACTAGCAAAAGAAACGCGATGACCAAAATTCGCCAAGGAGATCGCAACATTGGCTTCTCCGCCACCATAATGGGCAGCAAACGTCGAACTATGGGCGATTCGGTCGCCTAACGTTGTCGATAGACGCAACATGATTTCTCCTAGTGTCAGAATGTTTGCCATCTTACTTTCCTCGAATCTCTTTTAATTTTGCCGCATATTGTTTCGCTACTTCTGTTACTTTGTCAAAATCCCCACTTGCTGCTGGCGCTAACAAATTTCCCCCTACACCAACGGCTACAACACCCGCTGCAAACCATTCTTGCATGTTGTCTAAGCTGACACCACCGGTCGGCATAATGTTTAATTGTGGCAATGGCGCTTTGAAGGCCGAGATGATACTTGGTCCATACGCACTACCCGGGAATAGTTTAATGATATCTGCGCCTGCTTTTAAGGCGTCCTTCATTTCTGAAATGGTCATGCAACCAGGCAGATAAGGAATTTGATATAAATTACATAATTCAGCCGTTTCTTGATCAAAAGTTGGGCTGACGACATATTCTGCTCCTGCCATAATCGCTAAGCGGGCGGTCACTGCATCAAGAACGGTCCCAGCACCAACAACTACCTCTGGATTCTCTTTGAAGGTTGCTACCAATTCAGCGATTACATCCGCCGCTTGAGGCACTGTAAAAGTCAACTCAATGCCGGTGATCCCCCCTGCAACGATCGCTTTACTTGCTTGTAGTGCTTCTTCTTTTGAAGCGCCACGTACAACAGCGATCACACCGCTTTCTTTTAGTTTCATTAAATTCGCTACTTTTTTCATTAAGACCCTCCATTTATTTCCTATTTGGAAAATGGTATTTATTATAAAGAAACTTACACGTTCATTATACCGTTCTCGTTTTTATTTGCAAGGGCTTTCCATTAAAAAGTTTATAACGCTTGTTCAATTTGTTGTTTTGTCGCAATAATCGCATCGATCAATGTCGTTTTGTATTCTGGGGTCAAGCGGTATTTCGGTAGGCTGATAGAAAACGCCCCAACGATCTCCTGATCTTTTATCAGTGAGGCGCCGATGCAATAGATTTCTTGTTCCATTTCTTCATCATCAAAGGCTACTTGGTTTTCTTTTGCCTGTTCCAATTCTTTCTTCAACTTCAACTGATTTGTAATGGTGTTTTCGGTATAAGCGGTTAAAGGCGTTGCTGCCAAATATTCCTCTACTTGAGGGGCATCAAACTCCGCTAAAACGGCTTTCCCCATGGCAGAGCTATACAACGGTCTTGTGATTCCTACTTTTGAAGACATGCGGATCGTTTGATTCTGAGGCTCCAATTTATTGACATAAAGAATCTCATTGGCGGTCAAGACGCCTAAGTGGATCGTTTCATCCGCCGTTTTCTGCAATGCTTCCAAGTAAGGCAAGCTGATTTCCACTAAATCAAGCTCTTGAATGTTTTGATTGGCATACTTGATCAGCTTAGACCCTAAGCGATAATTCTTCTCTTTGTCGCGTTTGACATAGCCGATCATTTGTAGCGTTTCCAATATTTTCAAAGCTGTGGATGGGGTCAGTTTCGTTGCTTCTGAAATTTCTTGCAATGGTTTACTTGGCGCTTCTGCGAGGTAATCTAAAATGGTTGCTGCTTTTAGTAGTACGGTTCCATATGGTTTTTGTGTCATCATTTCTCCACCTTTATTTTCTATATAAGAAATTATAATATCTTTTTAGGAAATGCACAATCTTTTTTCCTATATATCAGCATGACGCGATTCCTATTTTACTTTCTGTCGTTATTCATTGTATGATGAAGACAAGACAAAGGAGTGCCGAACAATGGACTTAAATGTATTGATCAAAGGAAAAAAATTGACTGACAATGAGCTGCAAATTCTTGATTATTTGCTTGCAAATACCGCTGCGATCGATGGACTGCCCTTAAGAGAAATCGCTAAAACGATCTACACTTCCCCAGCAACCATCGTGCGGCTTGCGCAAAAACTAGGTTTTTCTGGCTATCTAGAGCTGCTTTACTTCTTAAAGAATCGCTTGAAAAATCAGACGATCACTGAAGCCGCCATCGATTACCAAATTGACGCTGCCAGTATTGCAGATACGATCGACGCGATCAAAGAAATCTATGGACAAAACAAGAACAAGTTTATTACGATTTATGCAACAGGTTTTTCGGGGATCGTGGCAGAATACCCACACAAAAAATGCTTGTCAACGGCATCAAAACCTTATTAGTCAGTGCTTCTGACTCAGGTGGGATCATTAGTAACAACATCGAGAACATCAGTATGTTGATTACCATCTCTAAATCTGGCGAAACACAAAAAGTGCTGGAAAAGATGGCATTAGCCAATGAACATCACATACCAACTGTTTTGTTTTGTGGGAATGGTGATCATCGCGCCAATCAACTAGCGACCTTTTCCTTTGAAGTGACAGATGAACGTCCCTACGACACCCAAAACATCCAGTACACTAGCTTCTTTGGCAAACTGCTCTTATTGATGGAATATATCGTCGACGCTTTTACGTGTGTTGAAAAAGAAAACCAGCAACCCTAGTGGATTGCTGGTTTTTGCTTATGCTTGAAAATACGTTTTTGCCAGTTCTTGATAAAGCGCGTGGTTCTGCGGATCAGGAACAAATTTTTCATCTGGCTGATCTTGCCGCACAACAGAGCTTTTGTATAAATCATACAAGCCGAATATCGGTTCATTTTCATCGGAAAGATAACAGGTTAGTCCCAACACATCCGCGGTCATTTGACCTAATAGTTTTGTTTGAAAGAAACCACCACTTACAGTGACTGCCCCTTCCAACTGCGCCATTTGCTTTAATAAATCGATGTTCATCAGCATGCCTTCGAGGACTGCCCGTAACATATCTGAGCGATTGTGTTTCAGGGTCAAGCCAGAAAAGCCACCTGTGATTTCATTCGTCCAAAAGGGTGCCCGCTCGCCATTTAAATAGGGGAAAAAACGTAAACCGTTGCTGCCGATCGGTGATTCCTCCATGACTTGCGGCAGATAATGATAAAACCCATCAGGATCTTCTGATAAGGTCTCTTTTGCCCAAGCAAGCACACAACCGCCATTATTCGAAGGTGCTCCTACGACATAGAGGTCTTCTTGCAGATAGTAGCAAAAATTTTGTTTTTGGCGATCAAAGACCGTGGTCTCACTTACTTTACGAACCGCCGCACTGGTTCCGATCGTCAAGCTGTTGCGGATCCCTGTAGAAATATAGCCAGCATATGCTGCCAAACACCCATCGCTAGCCCCACACATCACTTCTACCTCAGGCTTCAAGCCACACCGCTGCGCCATCTCCTCGGTAATCAAAAAACGATCAGTCGGTGCACATAAAGGCGCTAATTGGGCTTTTGAAAGGGATAAATAGTTGAGAATCTTTTGACTCCATTGCTTTTCTTTCAAAGAAAAAAGACCGGTCGCTGATGCGGTACTATAATCGATCCGTGCTTGTCCGGTAAACAACGCCATTGCTAGTTCTTTTAAGCCTAACCATTTCGTCTCTTTGGAATATGAACCACTTGTTTGAAAATAAGCCAGTTTCGCAAAGGGAGACATTGCATGGATCGGTGTCCCTGTCTCTTCATAAAACGTTGCCGCCAGATCCGTTTGACGAAAGGCCGTCATCGTTTGACTCGCTTGATTGTCTGACCAAATGTAAATCTCTTCTGCTGTCTCACCAGCCACTGGCATCAAACTGTGCATAGCGGTACTGAACCCGATCACTGTGATTGCCGCTTTTAATTGAGCGGGAATCGTTGTGACACCACTGATTAATTGGCTACTGATCTGGGTCGCTGATTGGGTCTGTTTTAACCCGTGGCTATGGGTTTTGATTGGTAATGACTGTGAATAAATGATTTTCCGATCTTCAATGACCCAAATTTTATGGCTGTTGTGCCGATATCAATCCCTAAAAACATCGCATTGCTCCCTCTCATCTGATTCAATTAGCTTTATTCTACCATAGTTAGTGGCATATTCTAGCATACCTGTCTGATCGTTTTGTTGAGAAGACGTTTAGTGATGATTTTCTTCAGAGAATTATCCTTCCACAGCAAAAAAAAAAAAAGAAAGATTCTTGGAGAATCTTCCTCTTTCCAGTTAGCCAATCAGCAAATGTTTCGCAAATGTGAAACAAATCAAGACAATTCTGGCCAGTAATCACCATTTTCCGAGACCAAATCATCGAGTAACTCTTTGGCTACTTTTGCGCTAGGAATCGTTTTGGAAAGGCTTAACGCTTGCCACATTTTTTGATAGCTCTTTTCCACATATGCTTCGACCACTAATTTTTCCACAGTCACCTGTTGGAACATGAGCGCTTGTTGGAAGGCAGGAATTTTCCTTGAGCGAGGGCTTCTGGTCCATCAGAACCGACGATACATGGCACTTCCACCATGGCATCATCCGGGAAGTTCGCAATCGCGCCGTTGTTTTCCACAATCATGACCATACGCTCATGCGTATTAAAAGCGATGGCGCGTGCCAAATCAACGATAAAGGTTGCATGGGCATCAATCTCAAAAGCGATCCCTTCAGCAGATCCTTGTGCGTGATCTTTTTGGCATGATCGAACACTCGTTTTTCCCGTCCTTCCATCACTTCATTGGAACGCGTATACTCTGGATGTTCTTTCATGTGTTCGTAGACGTAATCTGGGTATAAATAATATTTCAAGTAGGTATTTGGCAGATATTCTGGTGTGAGAGCCAAGAGGTCTTTGGCTTTTTTATGGGTGTCTTGCCAACTTGGATCTGTATGTTGGGTATCCACTTCGATCTGCGTCAAATAGCCATGTTCTGCAACGTAGTCACGTATGGTTTGAATGTACTCCGTACCTTCTTTGTCTTTGACACTAGTCCACCAGCCAAAATGATTCAAGCCAAAGTAGCGAACTTCTAACTCTTCTGGCTGCTTGCCAATGATTTGCGACATCCGACGCAACGTGCCCACGGGCATGTCACAGATATTCAGAACTTTTGATTTAGGACGCAAGACTCGACATGCTTCAGCTACGATTGCAGCTGGATTGGAATAATTCAGCATCCAACAATCGGGGGAATACTTTTCCATGTAATCAATGATCTCCAGCATACCAGTGATGCTGCGCATCCCATAAGCGATCCCTCCTGGACCACAGGTTTCTTGACCAAAGACGCCATGACGCAAGGGGACTTTTTCATCTTTTTCCCGCATATCATACTTTCCTACTCGGATATGCGCCATACAGAAATCGACATCGCTGAAGGCTTCTTCAGGATCCGTCGTAAACGAAAATTCGATTTGCGGTGCTTGTTCTTTTAATAAGATCGCTAGGGCTTCGCCGAGGATCGCTTGGCGTGCTTCATCATTGTCGTATAGTTTCAGCTTTCTTAAAGGAAAGCGTTCTTGATTGTCAAGTAGCATCATAACGATTCCCGGGGTAAAGGTACTGCCGCCCCCTGCGATCACTACTGAAAAATTTTTCATCATTCAATCTCTCCTTCTCTTCCAAGATAATTTTCTAATTCTTCCCGCACTTTCGGCACGGTCAACCCGTAAACGACATGGACATTTTCACCATTTTTGATCACGCCTTTGGCTTGTGTTTCGTCTTTTAGTAGCGCTTCATCCACGAGTTCAGGATCCTTTAGTTTTAAACGTAAGCGGGTATAGCAGTTGTCGATGGTTTTGATATTGTCATCGCCACCTAGCGCTTTGGTGATGATTGCTGAGATACTTGTTTCACCAGTTGGACTAGTGGCGGCTTGGTCACTCGCCATGACCCCGACACCTGCTCCAGCAAGTTGTTTTTCTTTGTACTCTTTCTTCGAATACAGTTTGGTCTCTGTCCCATCTTCTTCACGACCGACCGTTTTCAAATTCAGTTTCGTGATCAAAAAGCGGAACAAGAAGTAATAAAGAAAGAAGAAGACGACCCGACGATCAAGTACACTGGCCAGCGAGTTTTCTCGATCCCTAAGGGCAAGTTGTACAAAAGAAAGTCGATGAAGCCATTCGGTCCGATGGCGCGAGAACCAAAGAGATTTAACGCCACCATGCTCAAGCCGCTAAGTGCAGAATGAATGACGAACAAAACAGGTGCCACGAACATAAAAGAAAATTCGATTGGTTCAGTCACACCTGCAATAAAGGAAGTGACGACAGCTGGAATCAAAATGGCTTTGACTTTGACTTTATTTTCTGGTTTTGCCGTTTGATACATCGCCAAACAAGCACCGATCAGGCCAAACATTTTTGAGATCCCACGAGCGTCCCAAATGACACTTTGCGATAATACTCGGACTGCTGGGTCAGCAATTTCCGCAAAATAAATATTTCGTGCCCCTTCAAAGACTTGACCGCCAACTTCTGCGACACCGCCTAATGAGGTATACAAAAACGGCGTATAGATCAAGTGATGCAAGCCAGTTGGAATCAATAAGCGTTCCAACATACCGTACAAGAAGATGCCAAAGTTGCCCGTTTGTTGAATGATGCCGCCTAAACCGTCGATGCCAGTTTGTATTACTGGCCATATAAACGTGGAAACGATGGCTAATAACACGACGACCGGAATCAAGACAATAAAGACGAAGCGCGCGCCGCCATAAACTTGAAAGGCGTTGTTAAAGGTCGTATCGATAAAACGATTATGGATCAATGCTACGACGATCCCTAAAATGATCCCCAGAAAGACCCCCATATCCAACACTTGGATTCCTAAAACGATCGCTTGTCCTGAACCTTGAAGGGCATCGGCTGGAACCAACATCCCCCGAAGTTCCATGAATTTGTTCATGGCATTCAAGAAGACGAAATAACCTAACAACGCGGTAAATCCCGCTTCAGCCTTTTTCTTATTAGCTAACCCTAAAGCAATCCCGACACAAAAAATAATGCCCAAATTGGTTAAAATCGGTAATAAGGAAGCGGACAAGATACTACCAAAACCGGTGGTTATCGGATTATCCAAAAAGGGAAACTGCTCAAGCAAGCGGACATTTGTAAACACATTCCCAACGGCAATCAATATCCCTGCGATCGGCAAAATCAAGACGGGCACAAACATTGCCTTGGAGAATTTCTGCATCGCATCCATCACTTTTTCTTTCATTGAGGAAACTCCTTTGTAGTTGATTTGTAGGTTCATTATAGGAAACATTTGTTACTAATAGAATAGCAAACGTTTTCAATTCAATGCGTTTCAAAGATTGGAATGTGTTTCATCCTGTTTACTTCCTTGCTAGTGGCGATTACCAGCAACAAAAAAAGAGTGAATCAAGATTGATCCACTCTGTTTAGATGCAACACTTTTTGATAGAAATACAAAGGCCCAGACAGACAAAACAGATAGAAGATACCTGGTGCTGATTGCCATGTGAAGAAATAGCCGATCGCTGCTAGGACTAAGATTCCGATCCCTTTATGGTAGTGCATCATCGTAAAGAAAAAACTACTACGAAAAAGGTCAAACAGGTTTTGCCGATCTTGCAATTTTGATTGCATCACATACAGGTTAATGTTGTAGGACAACAAAAATGTAAGAAAAATGATGGTCAAAAAAGAGAAAAACAATGAATTCGTCAAAACAGCAGAACGCCACAAGCTGAGTCCGCATAAAAATGAGAAGAGATTGAAGACCCCTAATGGCAGAGTCTTCAACAATGCGTTTTTGCTGTTTTTCAAGAAGGGGCGTAGCAGTTTTGCTTCAGGATGTTCATAAGCATCTACGACCGCTCGCATAGCTGCAGGAAACGTGATGATCGGAAACGACACCACCAAAAACAAGAGATTCAAAACCAGCATACGAAAACGATTTCGCAAAGACGATAAAACGACTCTCTAAAGCAAACATCACACACACACCTTTATTTTAATTTTTCAATATTTTCAGCGATTTTCTCATTTCGATAATCAACGATTGCTGACCAACCATTGTTTTCTCGTTCTTTAAGTAGTCTTCCCAAATCTGACGGCCCGCTTCTTCCGAGTCTGCTTGAATAAAGTTGACCAACGCTTGCACTCTTGCTGTGTTGATGGAAGTGAGGTTTCTTGCTTCAGAACCGGTGCGAGGATCAATGTCTTCGATCTCAAAACGTGGCGCCAATTTGTCTTGCGACCATTCCACCATCTGCCGAATCGATGTAGCTGGTTTTTGTCCCATTTGGATGGCATAATTGTCATTGCCAACGAACCAATAAGAACCCAAACCAATTTCCTTATCAAAGCGAGCAATATCCGAATTTCGTAACGCTTCTGTTTCTTCTGAGTATTCAACCACGCCATCCACAAGATTGTATGTTTCCCCTTCGATACCAAAGGTAGTGACCATCGTGCCATACTCACTTGCTAAATACGTCAAAAGTTCCATGGCTTTTTGGGGTTCTTTTGTCGACGTCGTGATGAAGGTTTGTGTCCATCCACCAATATTTCCGCCAGTAAAAGTGGAATCATCGCCATTCGAATTTTTCGGACCATCGACGGCAATATAGGTTTGTTCAGGATTACGGCATTATTATCGGACATAAACTCATTGAGTCCCTTCGTATTCGTATGCAGGTAAGCAAAATAACGCCCTTGTCCTAGTTTTTCCTTCATCGTGTTGTCATTGTCTGAAAACTGGTCATTGGTGATGTATCCTTCATTGTACGCTTTTCTAAATGTCTCGATCCACGTGATATACTCCTCATCAGCGTCACGATCATTGAATTGACCATCTACACTTGGTGCGATACTGAGAAAGTCTTGCAAAGTACCACCATAGGCGCCATCCCCACCATTGGAAATATCTAGTGCAGTCGAAGCAAATGGGACTAGAGCTGCACCATCATCTGCTGTCGGAAATGCTTCTTTTGCCCGTTTTAACGCATCTAAAAATCCTTCTGGCGTCGACATATCGGGTTCACCTAACGCTTCGTAAATATCTTTGCGGACAATGAAAACTTGGTCTCCCACTACATTGCCGTCCTCATAATCTTGTGCAGTCGTGGAAAAGCTCGGGTATCCATAAATGTTGCCATCTTCTAAAGTAAACCATTGAACAGATTCCGGTTTCGCTGCATGTTCTAAGAAGTAAGGGTCATATTTTTCTGCCAAAAGATTCAATGGCAAGGCAAATTTTGTCGCTTCATTTGCAGCAGACAGGTTTTTATCGAAGGTCATGATATCTGGAAGATCGCCACCAGCTAGCATCGTATTAAGGTTCTCGTCATTTCCTGAAATAAATTCGACATTGATATTCATGTCTTCTTTGATTTTTCGCGTCACAGTGTCTTTGCCCCACCCCGGCTGAGCATACCAATCAAAATTGACATACCATTTTAAAGTCGCTTCATGGTCGGTGTCTTTTGCCAGCTTGGCGTATCTTTGTCTGCTTCAAAGCGAGCTTCTGGCAGATCTTCTACCTCAGCAGCTCCTTTTGACTCGCTGCTGGAATTACCACAGGCACCTAATACCATGACTGATGTACATACGAGACCGATCCCTAAAAATAATTTGCTTGCTTTCATTTTTTTCTCTCCTTTTGTCTATTCTTTTACTGATCCAAGAGTCATCCCTTGAATAAAGTACTTTTGTAAAAATGGATAGATCACGACGACAGGAACCGTCGTTACCACCATGGTTGCTAATTGCAATGACTGTGAAGTTGTATTTCTGACAACATTGGTTCCGGTCGCCACTGCGGGCGATAGATTTTCCGAAACGATCCGAAATAGTAGCATTTGTAAAGGATATAAACTACGATCATCCACATAGATATTGGCGGTCATATAGTCGTTCCACTGAAAGACGCCGTGGAATAATGCAATGGTTGCCAAAACTGGAAGGGACAATGGCAAAATGATTTTCACGAAAATAATAAAAGGATTGGCGCCATCCATCATGGCAGATTCTTCCAGCGAAAATGGAATGCTCCGGAAAAAATTCATCAAAATCACCATATCGTAAAAAGAAAATAAGACAGGAATGATGTAAACCCAAAAATTATTTAACAACCCTAATTCTTTGAATAAGAGAAAGGTTGGGATCATTCCTCCGGAAACGAACATCGTTAAAATCCCCATGTTCATGTAGATTTTCCGTCCCATTAAGTTTCTGCGACTCATCCCATAGGCGACCATCGCCGTTAATGCCGTATGCAAAACAACGCCAATCACTGTTTTTGCAACTGAGATAACAAAAGCTTTATAGATCGCAGAATCTTCAAAAACGGTGTAGTAACTTTCTAGTGAAAATTCCGTGGCCAGAAATAGATCCCCCCTCTTGCGGCATCGGTTGCATCATTGAACGACAAAGCGACGATATTCCATAATGGCAACGCAATGATGGCTAAAAAGAATACCATGAAAATCACATTGGCGGTATTGAAGATTTTCTCATCTTTTGAAAATGTTTGTTTCATACTTTTCCTCCTCTAAAAGACTGATTCATCACTGATTTTTTTGGTCAAAAGATGACTTCCTACTACGAGGATCAAAGAAACAACCGACACAAACAGGCCAACGGCGGTCGCATAGGAGAAGTCTCCTTGTTGGATCCCCATTTTATAGACAAATGAATTAATGACTTCACTGGACTGATAATTGACAGGGTTTTGTAAGACGAGTGTTTGATCGAGGTTTGAACCCAATAACCCCAACGGATAAAACAAACGTCAATGCGATAATATGGCGGATTGAAGGGATCGTGATCCGCGTGATCTGCTGAAATTTCGTGGCACCATCCATTCTCGCTGCTTCATAAAGAGCTGGATTGATCCCTGTCATAGCAGCGATGTATAAAATCGTATTCCAGCCAACTTCTTTCCAAATATCGGAAATGACTGCAATCGCCCAATATTTTTCTGGATCGGTCAAGAAACGGATCGGTTCATCGATCACCCCAACACCTAACAGTAGATTATTGACCAGACCGGTATCAGACAACCACGTAATAAACATGCCACCTAAGATGACCCAAGAAAGAAAATGCGGCAAATAAGACACCGTTTGAACGACCTTCTTCAAGCGCACATGAACGATTTCATTGATCAATACCGCTAAACCAATCGCCGCTGGAAAGCCAATCAGTAGTTTAAAAAAGCTGATGCCCAATGTATTACTCATCACCGTCCAAAACATTGAATCACTAAAAAATTCTTGAAAATATTGGTACCGACCCACTCCGCATTTGCGATCGAATCAAGAACTGAGTAATCTTTAAACGCGATAACGATCCCATACAATGGGATAAAATTAAAAATAATCATCAAGATAATACCTGGCCAAACCATCGCTTGATAAAAGCTTTGGCTTTTATTTTTGCAAAAATGACCTTTTCTGTGGGGTTGCTTTTAGCATGACACCTTTTGATTCCATTTTTCCACCCTTTCTAAAACGCTTACTTTTTCACCCAAAGGAAATACATGCTTTCCTTTATTGGTTCATCAATTGATAGACCGCACCAATCATACCAGCATCATTTTTTAATTTTGCTCGTTGAATCGGTGCAATCGTGCGACCTTCTAAATAACCAATACTTTCATGGCGAGCTTTTAGCTGGCTCATGGTCTCTTCAAGTTTTGTCATGAAACCATCATTTTCACTGACCCCACCACCAACCAAAATCAGCTCGGGATCAAATGTACTGATCAAATTCAGTAAGCCCACTGATAAATCTTGGAAAATTGAGCAATCACTTGGTTCGCTACTACTTCTCCTTGTTCTCCTCTCTGGAAAATCTCGATTGCATCTTGAGGCAGATCACTTCGCCCTTGTTGCTGAAGTGCCAGTTGATACTGATGGCAAAGACCACCCACGATGGCTGCTCGTTGATTCAAGGAAACTGACTCTAGATTTCCCTGTTCAGGCAATGTGTCGATCAGCATCCACCCAAATTCACCTGCCATGCCATGACTGCCTCGATAGAGCTGATTGTTGACGATGATCCCGCCACCAATACCAGTTCCCACAACAAGACAAAGATAGTTCTCACAAGCCTGTGCATGCCCCAACCATTTTTCAGCAATCGCCGCAGCATTGGCATCATTTTCAACAAGGACCGGCAGCTTGACGTCCCTCTAATTCCAACTTTAGGTTGATTCCATAAAGCGGTTTGATTGATCCTGCCGTGGTCATCGTGCCATCTTTTTGGATGATGCCTGGTGCGCTAATACCGACACCTTCGATCACTGCATCTTGCTGCAGCGATTTGATCAATGCTGTGACGGATTGCAAAAATTTTTCTTTTTCATGAATGGTTGGCATCTGTCCTTTCTTCACAATTTCACCAGTTCTCAAAATCACACCATATTTGATAGCCGTTCCTCCAACATCAATTCCAATAAACATTGCTTCACCCTCATTATTCATTTACTTGTTTTGTCGATTGATTAATACTCAATTCTCCTGGTAAAACGTAGGAGACACCACATGCATTTTCCTCAATCATTTCTACTAAATGGTTTACTGCCGTGACCCCTTGCAATTGGATTGGATTTTTCACAGTCGTCAACCGAGGAGTGAAATAGTCCAAGAGATCGATGCCATCAAAGCCAATTACGCTGAAATCATCCGGCACCCGCCACTTGGTCTCATGGATCGCCTTGACGTTCCGATCGCACTAAGATCATTTCCGCCAGAAACGCTGTGGGCAAATCTTTTTGCTCTAGCAAAAACTGTTGCACGCTGACTCTCGTTCGTTCTTCTTCAAAGAACCCCTGCAATTGATAGTCCGACCGTTTAGAAACCCCTGCCTCGTTTAATGCTTCTAAATACCCTCTTAAACGCTCATCACTATCATAAACACCAGTAATACCACTGATAAAACGATTTTTTTGTGGCCAAGTGACAAAAGATACTCGGTGGCTGCTTTTCCTTTTTCGAAAGAATCAAAGACCACACTACCAAAGTTCTTCTCTTGAATGTTTCGATCGATAAAGACGGCTTTGATTTGTTCTCGTTCCATCGCTGCCAAATCCTGCTCTGTTAAAAAATCTTCAAATCCAATAATGCCATCAAC